>CM046880.1:237546895-237674395 GCA_025667525.1 Glebionis coronaria
TATATATATATATATATATATATATATATATATATATATATAATATATATATATATATATATTATATATAGGTATAATTATGACTTGAAACCACACTTTTTAATCTTGTCATATCCCAGTCACATTTGTTAGCCAATAGGATTTCATAATTTGCTAAAAAAATCTCATTTGTTGCCTTATTTACCTTATTTTTGGGCGGAACGCGATTTTCTAAAACGCAGTTTTTTTAAAATCGCGTTTTGTAACCGCGGGTATAAATAATGGTATTTATTTATTTTTTTTCCCATTTTTTTCTCACAACTACGGTGTAAAAAACACACACACATACCATCCACCCCATCCACTATTCTCTTATCAACATGATTTAAATCTTAATCCAAAAACTAAAAAAAATTATTCGTTCTTTGATCTTTGTGAATAAAAACATTCGATCTTTGTTCTTTATTTTTTATCCACTTTCAATCGTATTATTTTAAGCCTTAATCCATATTTATCTAATTAATGGGATGTAAACCCTAATCCAGAAAACATAGATCTTTGTTGAAGAAAACATTCGATCTTCGAGCTTTGTTTTTTATCCACTTTCAATCGGATTATTTTTTAAACCCTAATCCATTTCCCTAATTAATGGGATGTAAACCCTAATCCAAAAAACATAAAAATCAAACCTATTTTTGAGCACAAATGAATCTGCCATTGGTACCCAATCTCATTATCATAACCCCTCACCCATTATAATTTCTATAGATCCCTAATTAAGTTTGATATTTCACATTGCAAGTTAAGTGGTGATATGATTTCTCCTTGTAAGTTTTATGTTTAAAATTAACTGTATTCATCTTTATGATTATAATCTTACCCATGTGTTTATGATTATAATCTTACCCATTTATTGGGTTTTTTGGGATCATCTCTTTGCTTTTGTCTACGCCTCCTGGTGCAACTGCCTCATCTTCAGAAGTATCAGGAATTTGTCTATTGATTTTTAAAGGTATGTTTACCCAAAAAAAATAAAAATTAATGTGATGGTCTAGAATTGGATTTACTTATTTTGATATTCTATAAATCTATTGAATTTTCACTAGACATAAAAGAAAGATCACAAAACAAGTGAATAATTAGGCGTTAAGATAGAATGTTAGGTATTAGTAATAATCTTACCAAAAACATGTTTGTGGGACTAAGCTTACTCACACACCCCTAGAACATGTAATAATCTATAGGTTTAGCTGGCAAAAGATGCCTATTCTAACGCAATTGTCGCCACTGCTACAGCTTAGGTGGCTGCAACTGTTGATCTAACTATTGCTGAGGTAGTTCAACCTTGCTGAGTTGAATTGGTATTTGGGAAAATCAAGGAGTAAATAGCTGGTTATCATAATTCAAACAAATTTTCGTGGATGTCGTGCTCCTTCTCCAACCAAGTGATTGTGCACTCCATCTGACCCAAGTTTCTTGATGAGACAGGTTGCTGCACTCCATCTTGGAAAGCTTCGAGCTAAGTTGACTAAGTTTGAGAAACGACCAAGCTGACTGCATCGGTGTGTTGATTAAGGGACCATACAAGCCTGCTCACTGCAGGATCTAAGCTGTAATGGTTTTCGGTGATATGATTTGGATTTTGGTAATGTGGTGATTGTTGGATTTATAATGAAAAACTACAAATAACTCTAAGTAGCTAGAAAATCAATTGATTTTATTCAAACAAGTTACCTTTGTTGTTTTCATTGCAAGGATTAGAATTCATATGGCTTTCACGGAAGGCAATCAAGGCATGGCATATGATTCAGGTGGCTTTCTTGCTTTATAGATCAGATTAACTCCCATTTTTAAAATAACTTACCACATTTTTTTAAGTCGGAATTTGAAGTAGTCACATATATTCACACTTACTTTAGATTATTATAAACATCTGATGTTCATGATTGGCAGAACGAAACCTTGACAACAATTAAGGCTTCTAATGGGACCAGTCTTAAAATTTCGGATCGTGATGAGGTGAGTATGAAATGGGAAGTTAAAGCATCTTTTTTCTGAGAATTCATAGCTTTAATATGTGACGGGCCTTTTGTGATATTTCAGGCAGGTTAAGTATCCACAAAGGAGGTACAAGATCATCCTTGGAAGCACAATGGGCCCCTGTTGATATTTCAGGCAGTTTAAGTATCCATAAAAGGTCACTGTTTGATGCATATTGTAGGAACTGATATGGATAATCCCTCTCTGTTCACAGATAAAAAAACATGATTTACTTCTGTAAAATCACAAGGTTTCCTCTACTTATTCTTAGTATAATAGTTTTTTATTAATTTGTTTTTAGCACAATTGCGAGCACATTAAATCTGGTTTTTTTAGAACGACTATTCGTTATCAAACTAATTCACAAAGTCTTGATCTCATGCTTTTTAATTCCGATGAATATGAACCTGATCTTTCCTCGGTAAAAAATTCCGTTATTATCCCACGTCGCACCTTATGAAAATCACAACTGGTTGGGGGTGTTTTCTGACATTGTTATTTCTTTGGCAGATTCAAGTTATGTATTATGCGTGCTATCTTTTGAGACAGTCGTAAGGTTCTAACCAACAGTGGCTGAATTTGAAGGAAAAGCTTAATGTTTGATCAGACATGTACGCAATATGATGCTGGATATTCAAAGTTTTTAATGGTTTTGTAGAGGTGTTAATTTGTTTTTTCACGTAACGCGTCAAAAAAGAAACAAATCCTGAAGGGAAAACGAATATCACTATTCGGAAGACAGTGCATCAGGTATAAAGTCTAAGATAACAGTTTGCTCGGCATTAGTTTATATATGCGTTTGAACAGGTTTTAATAGAACCCGGAACACCACATGGAGAAAATATAATATCTCTGTTACGATCCCTCACATTCTCTGGATGGAGAAAAGGGTAAGTGCATTTATATGAAACTTACCATGACTACACATACTTTCCTAAAATTCTTAATTAATAGTCCTATTAAAATTTGTGAAGTAACTGGACCACGTTAACACTTGGATAGTTCGTGCACTTGGTGCATATGGTTGGAAGAACATCACTCGATCCATTATCCAACAATGCTCTGAACTGGAGACATGATTTAAGTAACTTGAGCCCAGAAAACCGACAATGGTGGTATAAACCTTGTGGGACTCTTATCTTTACACGGATGCTGAGCTTGGTGGAGGAGTTCGCCAAAGGTATGATTTCTGTTGATTTTTAAATAAGACGACAACTGCGAACGAGTTACTATGAATGTTAGTGTTTATTAAAATGGATATAGTAACATTCTTGGAGGTGACAATTTGATCAGTTTACTTAAAAGTCGACTTGCATTTTGCTTTATATCAATAAGGTGGAAAGTTGCTCCAAGTCTAACCTTTAATTTTTTTAACATAAACTTTTAGAGCGCTTAATCAAAAATCCATTTCGACATCCAACTTTTTTTTAACATAAACATTCCTAGAAGGTTAGAAAATTATTCCTAGCACGACTGTTGATAAACCCTTAGCTAATATACTTTTGTTCACCCTTGTGATGGCTATAACACGAGTACTTTAGATATGGATACAATAGTATCTGTAGGTCAACTTGACCTAAACCGACCTTGGTAGTTTTTTACCTGTTTAAACTTGAAACCCTTCTTACTCTGTAATCAGTCTGTCTAACTGACCACCTATAGATTGTTTTATTTAGATTTCGTTTGTTAGTTTAAAATCTCCGTGCTAAACACTCGCTCATATTTCTAAATTACCATAAAGCCTGGCACCCGCAACGAGGCATTAAAAAAACATACGGGGTTCTGAAATTGGTTCTTGCTAATTAGTGGAATTCTATGGTATTCCATCCAGGTGAAACTTTCAAGTCTTCAATTCCATCTATGCTTTGTCGATCATCAGACCGGCTTGACCTTTGTTACCAGGTATTTGCGGCTTTCATTTTCATGAATATTCCAACTCGAGGTTACCCTTAAGCCTATTATTATCATTAGAAAAATCGGTATATCCATAGATGCTAATGTCCATAATAATATATTGTTGGGAATCTAAACTTGTTAGATTCCCTGATCATAGATTTAAACATAATTAGGCTGTTAGATAGTCCCTTGCCTGTGCCTAGGAGGCAGGCAAGTATCGCAAGACTTACAGAGATTCAAGTCTCTGTGAGCAACCTCAGAGGAGTCCATGTCAGAGGACATTGTCAAGGAAGTCAAAGATTACTTGAAGACATACTCATTGGCTGTGGATGGATAACAGCTAAGATGTATCAGGGACTCTGAGGGATTGAGGGTTAACAGGGGTGGCAATACCCTGTTAACACTCAGCACACTTTGGACATGGCATTTGTGTGTTCGAGACTATGAAGAAAAAGGAAACTGTTTTGACAACTGTTTCCTTAAAGCATAATGGAAGACTACCAAGAATAGAAGAACATCATGTGACTGATGTGGGAACTTGTGAAAGCTTGTGTAGTCACCATCAAGTACTATTTAGGTCAATCTCGTAACACTATAAATAGGATGTGTATCCATGCATTAATGTTCAACACTTTGAGTATATTCATAACATTATTGCATAGAACTTATTAAATCAAACAGCTACGACTGTATTCATAAGTTAGGGTTTATAGTTGTCAAAGTGTGGCACAACACATTGTCATCAAACGTGTTTATCCATAACACTTGTAATTCTTTATTATACAATAATAAGATTACGTTTGAAAAGTAATACCTTGTGTTGATTAGTTAAGATTAGGGTTTCTAGCATTGATTAGGGACTTTCAATTGGTATCAGAGCGGTGTTTGATATTAAAACCTTCAAGAAACATCGTTCTCAGTTTTATAATCAAGATCCACCATGCTAGAAACTTCTAACCCACCACAATCACCTTCCACAACACCATCTTCACCAAGACTCAACCCTCCTGCCAATGACGATGATCTACCCCAACTTCTTGACTCAAGAGGTGGATCACACGTCACAAGTGTACCAGTCTTTGATGAAGAAGATTTTGCCAGTTGGAAGAGTCAATTTCTTGTGTATCTCGATGGACTTGAACCTTTTCTTCTAGAAATTTTAGAAAATTGTCCTTATATTCCCATGGCGCTTACATCCACTGAAGAAAACCCTCTTCCTAAACCTCTCAAACAATGGACTCCAGCTGATAGAAAATTGGCAAACCAAGATAAACGTCTCAAAAGCATCATAATATCCTGTCTTCCCAAACACATCATGAAGTCTGTCATTCAGAGTCCCACAGCCAAACAATTGTGGACAAACCTCATCCTTGGCCATGAAGGACCCTCTGAAACAAGAGAGACAATGAGTTCAGGCACTCAGACTTCAGTTCAATGCCTTCAAGTCACTTGAAGGTGAAAAGGTTCAGCAAACCTATACAAGGCTGAAGATTCTTCTCAATGACCTAGCAATGAATGATGTCACAATTGGTCAAGCTGAGATCAATGCCACATTTTTTCAACAGCCTTCCAAGAAAGTGGGCTGAGTATGAATCAGACTCAGAGAGCTAACAACTCAATCAAGAACTGACACTCTTGCTCAGCTTTATGGAAAGTATAATTATGAAGAAGGGCTGATTGATACTATTTACAAGTCAGAGACTGAAAGATTTGTAGTCCAAGGAGCATCTTCTAAAGCCGTGATCTCGGTAAACACATCCTCATGACAGCGATTCTGATGTTGAAGAAGACACCCGCAGCAGCCAAGAGTTCTTGACAGACCTTAATACAGAGTTTCATGAAAGAGCCTTGCTAGCCAACCAAAGAAGATTCTTCAAAAGATCAGGAAGAATAGGATCAGCTAGTAAACCAACTGACAGGTCAAAAGAAACTTGCTTTGCCTGTGGAAAGCTTGGACATTTCCAAAAAGACTGTCCTTCCACCAAGACATCCTAACCCTCTTATCCATCATCTTCATCCAAACCTTACAAGTTCAAACAACATAACAACTCATCTCACCAATCCAATTCATCAGACACTGAGAAGAAGGATTACAAAAACAAGTACAAGGCACTTAAAGCTGAGTTAGAACAAATGAACTTGAAGCTTGAAGCTCTGTCCAAGAAGAAGGGTGGTGATAAAAAGACAGAGAAAGGGTTGATCGCTGAAGCTTATGATTGGAATGATGAGCCACTGACTTCAGATGAGGAAGATACCACCAGAGTCAGGGCTTTCATGGCGATAGTTGAGGATGAACCAGCTATTTGAAAAGGTGATGCAAGATCAGGACAATGGGTTGACATCACAATGAAAAAGGTACACAGGCTTTTATCTATGTCTGATAGTGATGAACGTAAGCATGTCCTTGATTACACCATTGTTGATTTACACTTTGTTGAGGAACAAAGAAAGAACCTACTTGATAAGTTTCACTCTGTTAAATCTGAATTGCTAAATGCTAAATCTGAATGTGAAACTCTCAGGCGGGTTAATTTAGAGAAAATATCCCTACAAAATGAAGTTGCTAGATTAACCTTGAAAAACATTACTTTAAATGATCAAGTCTCTGAATTAAACAAGGTTATTGAAAAATGGCTGTGTGCTAGGTTCACTATAGATCAATTGCTTAATGATGAAGTGCCTGCTGACATTAAAAGGGATATATCTGCTAAGAAAAATAAGCTGAGAATTCTCACCAAACCCAAAGACATTGTCTTCAAATCTACAGAGACAATTCATATGTTAGATACCACTTTGACTAATGACCATGTCTCTGAAGATGTGGCTGAGTTACCACCTTTGACCAAACTCTCTGGAGTTGAACCTAGCAGTTCCTCTCGAGCTACTAAGGGTGAACTTAGAACAGATATTGAGAAACCTCCAGCTAAAGTTTTTCATGTGCCTGCTAAAATAACTGGTAAACAAGTAGCTTTTAAGCCTGTTGCTACTAAAGCTGTGAATAAGGTTGACCCTACCACTGAAGATCGCCTGTTGTCTCTACTGAAAGAAGTTGAACTCTCGAAACAACACATTAAGCCTTCCGCTGAATGCTCTACTTCACATGAACCTAAGTCAGTCCTAGGTGAACCCAAAGGGGAAAGGTTAATCAAACCTTATTGCAATGTATGTAAAAACTCTCACCACATGACTTTAGATCATGACAGACACATGGCAGCTAAAAGAGCTCAGACACCCCTCTAGGGATAGACCACAGAGTTCCAAAAAGACAACAGGGAAATTACAAACTTTATCCTCCCTGTAAATTCTGTGGGTTCACAGACCATCACTCAGACGAGTGTGGTGACTTCCCTGGGTGTGATATCTGTGGAAGTTATAACCATGAAATAGTGAATTGTCCCTCCCAACGCCAAAAGTTCTACAGGAACACAAGAGTTGCTAATCAGCAATTCAGGGAACCCACTGGAAAGTGGGTTCACCATAGGAACTAACCTGTTTCTATGTATCTGTGCAGAAATATCTCAAGGAATCCGTATGGTATCTAGACAGTGGCTGTTCTAGACACATGACAGGGATTCAACAATACATGCACAGATACTCAAAGGAGCCAGGTCCTAAAGTGGTGTTTGGAGATAACTCTTCAGGTGACATAGAAGGATATGGCTTAGTGAACTGCAATGGGATTACATTTACCAGGGTTGCATATGTGAATGGTCTTAAACACAATCTTATTAGCATCAGCCAATTGTGTGATGCTGACTATAAGGTTTTGTTTACTAAGACTCAGGGAACCATATTCAACAAAAACAATGATGTTGTGCTTATTGCACCTAGAAGAAGAGATGTTTATGTCATCAACATGGCTGTTTGCTCTAAAGACAGGTCAAATTGTTTTCTTGGCTGTGGCACAAAAGACTGTCTCATCTTAACTTCAAGAACATCAACAAGATAGCCACTCAAAACCTGGTTGCTGGTCTACCTTCAGTAATGTTTTCTAAAGACAAGACTTGTTCTGCCTGTGTTAAAGGAAAGCATCACATGTCTTCATTCAAGACTAGGCAATCATTCTCTATTGACAAGTGCTTACATCTCCTTCACATGGATTTGTTTGGGCTTGTCAAACCTCAGACCATTAATCACAACAAATACACCTTGGTCATAGTTGATGAATTTTCAAGATACACATGGGTGTTCTTCCTCAGAAGGAAAAGTGATGCAGCTGATACCATCATGTCCTTCATCAGACAGGTTGAAAATATGAATGATGTTAGAGTCAAAGCTCTAAGAAGTGATAATGATACTGAATTCAAGAATCATCAACTTGAATCTTTTTGTGATGAAAAAGGGATTTCACATAACTTCTCTTCAGCTGGCACCCCAGAACAAAATGGTGTGGCTGAAAGAAGAAACAGGACTTTGATTGAAGCAGCCAGAACTATGTTGAATGGTGCAGCCTTACCAAATCAATTTTGGGGAGAAGCTGTTCACACTGCCTGCTACACACAAAACAGATCAATCATTGTCAAAAGACATGGTAAAACTTCCTATGAAGTTTTCAGAAAAAGATCTCCAGATGTCAGCTATTTTCATGCGTTTGGATGCCCTGTGTTCATTTATAACTGCAGGGATAAACTTGGAAAGTTTGATGAAAAGGCTGATGATGGTTTCTTCTTGGGATACTCTCCAACAGCCAAAGCCTTCAGAGTATTCAACATCAGAAGACAAGAAGTAGAAGAAACCTTCCATGTTAGATTTAATGAAGATGATGAAGTCATACCGAGAACAGGAACAAAGGGTGATGAAATTGATTTTAATGAAAATGTATCTTTCCCAAGTGATGAGTTCACAGAACCAAGACCTACCAGTCATCATCACTCCAACACTCTCACTCCTTATGTTCCCGCCTTTGACCCTCTGTCTACTAACAACATAGAAGTTCCTACCTCTCAGGAACTTGATGAAGAAGAACCACAAACCTCTGGTAGTCCTTCTCCTTCTAATGCTATTGATGACTCACCCAATTCTTCAAATCCCTGAAGACTCTCCTGTTGATAATGAAGTTGTACCTCTTGATTTGGCTGAAGAAGACTCTGACACTGAAGTAGTCTTTGAAGAAAGCCCTCCTAGTCAGCAGGATGAAACTCAAATTGTACCAGTTGTGCCCACAAGTGTTCCTGTCCTTGAGTCCCCAGCTCCTCAAAATAAGTGGTCAAGAGATCAACACATTCTTCTTGTCAACATTATTGGGGAACCTAATGCAGGGGTCACAACTAGACAGCGAATCCATGACTCAGAGTCTACCTCAGCCAATGAATGTCTCGTTGCTGAATTTCTCTCACAAATTGAACCTAAAAGAGTAGCTGAGGCTCTGGTAGAAGAAGGATGGGTAGCTGCTATGCAAGAAGAAATCAGTCAGTTCAAAAGGAACAAAGTATGGACACTAGTGCCAGCTCCACCTGGAAAGAATATCACAAGCACTAGATGGATCTATAGAAATAAGATGGATGAAATTAGGAACATCATCAGAAACAAGGCCAGACTGGTTGTAAAACCCGCATGCTTTTACCATGAATAGTACCCTTAAGATCGTACGTGCTAGATTAAAACTTTCCTTATATAGTATGATCACATTCACGTGCTAGTATTTAAGTATTACATACGTGTATGAACACGATAAGTATGGATTACGTACGAACACGTGATAAGTATTTAACAATAATTAATCATAAACGTAATTAAAACACGAACTAATATTAATTACGTATATATATATATATATTTATTACGAACATGAATAAATAATATATTTAGTCACGATCAAAAACTAATTAAATTACGTAAACTGCGTAACACGTAATTACGGACATGTAAACGATTATTATTATTATGTATATTTAATTTAACACGACAAGTAATTATATACGTAATAATTACGTTTAACACGGGTAATTATAACTAAGAAACTTACGACACTTTAAAATACGATTACGCGTACCATTTAAACAAGTCGCGTATTAAATAAATATTACAAGTGTTTTAGGGGCTGTTTTAGACAAAGTAGAAAAGAGAAGGACTTGGGCTCAAGGCCCAAGTGTGTATTTTATGCCGTGTAAAACAAAGGGACGGGAGGGAGTAATCTCATTTTTTTAAGACAACACCAAATATTTTATGAAACCCTAAAAAGAATAACAAGCCGCCAGTTGGTTTCTCCCTTCTTTTTTCTTCTGTGCCGTGACCAACACCAAGGAAAACAAGGACAATGGTGCCTTTCGTATTAAAGGATCTAGATGTGTATGCTTCGTTTACAAAAACCCTAAACAAGGTAAACCCTATTTCGTTTTTTACTTTTCTTCCTTTTATTTTATCTCGAATCCGGATGCTTGGGGCTTTTAAAGCATATTAAACGGGTTTTAATAAGGAGGGATTACGTTTGGTTTGTTGCTGTGTTGTTTGGCACACAAACCGAGAGTTAAAAGACTCTCGGTGATGAATTACACCACCAGCCGCAACCCTAAAAAGGGTGCTGGCCTGGTTTTGGTCTAATAGTGGGAAACCCCGCAAGGGTTTGTACTAACAGTGGGAACCGAGACCACCAGGTCTCGGTGGGATCTTATGCCAACAGTGGGAACCGGCAACTTCCGGTGGTAACAACCCTACTGCCAAGGGTAACGAGCAGTAAGGGTGTGTTTGGATTTTGGTTTTTAAAACAGAATTTAAGGGACTGTTTGGCGTCGGGTTTTAGAACATTTTTAAAAGGGCTGTTTGGTTCGGTTTATATGTAAAAACACCACGTTTTACATGGGTTTTCACGGGTTCGTTTCACGACACATGTTATTAAATAATACACGGGTTCGGGCATTAATTTTACGAGATTAATTATTTTAACATGTATATTAATTACAAGACAATTAAATTAATAAATCATGACTTATTATTAGAAGATTAATTAAATTAATTTAACATGCTATATAATTAATTTAATTAAAACATGGACTTAGGTTATTATTAATAATTAATAGTACATGATTTAACCTAAGTATTTTATTATTTAACTATTACTTTAGTAATTAATTAATTATTAAACATGACTTATAATTAATTAATTATCATGACTTAGGTTATAATAATAAATATTAATACATGTTTTAACCTAAGTATTATTACTTTTATTTAATTAAATCATGATATAATTAATTAAATACTTTTAACCTATAGTTTAATTAAATTACATGAAATAATTATTAAACTATATAATATATCATATGACTTAGAATATAATCATGAAAACACTTAGGCTTATTTACTTAGCTTATTTAACCAGCTTATTTCTAATTATGGAAACTTTCTATTTTTTTGAAACTTAATTAAATAAGGCAGCTATTTTTTTTATGGAAGCCAACTATTTTATTTATGGAAACTTATTTAATTAAGGCAGCTAATCTATTTATGGAAAATTTCTATTTTTAGAAACTTATCTATCTTAAGCAGTAAATCTATTTTTGAAAACTTTCTATTTTTGGTAACTTTCTATTTAAGGAAACCTGCTATTTTTAGAAAGTTACTTATTATTACACAACAAGTATAATAATACATGAAATACAAGAAATACTTAATCAGAATAGACAGAATATATGATGAACACAGTATTAAGCTTAAAACAGTAAAACATGACATGAACGTATTAAATAAGCGAAGACTTAATATAGAACCAGTTATGTATTCAGTAATCAGATACTTATACACGTATGTATTTTTGTAGCATTAGTGATACCGGAGTAGGACTCTTTTCCGTTCGTCTTCTTCGTTCACTGGACATAAGGTACGGATTCCCGTCCTTTCAGTATGGACATTCTTTCCTTATTAGGATTTCCCCGTATGCAGCCAACTGTTTTCCCGTAGTATAAGTATGAGTTTGATTGCTTATGTTTTAAATATGATTACGTATAGCCATATACATGCATGACCAGTTTCACCTAGTTATGGAGGTACCATAACCATAACATTAGAGGCACTGATGTTATGAATTCACCACGGCGGAGTGATTGCTCGTGGCGTCCCTTCAGCTTTTGGCCATTTATTTTATATTTATCACGTGGGGTGTATGGGTGCATCCTAGTTACACGTTTTATTCAGGATTACATGGTGAATGTGGTGTGTGCCTTGCATCCTTCACAAGGAGCTGATCCCTCCTACCCAAAAACCAGTATATTTAAATTAGAGGCAGCCCCTCTAATTTGCATGATGAGGTCACCCCTCCAAGTATTCATGCACAGTGGATTTTTCATGACCTATATTGGCTTAATGGTAAAATATGTTAAAACAGTTTTCATAAGATAAACGTAAGGCTTTTCAAACTATAAAACCAGTTTTATGAACATGTTCCAGGTTTTCCAGGACTTATACATTTCCGCTGCTATTAAGTCTTTATTATGTTTAGTCATTCATACTATGTCTATATCCGTGCACTGAGCGTTTTGCTCAGCCGTTACTTTCCTTTCCATGTCCCCAAAACGGCAGGTACCCTAGGGAAGACTCGAGCATTTGGAGGACGTGCATAGGATGGAAGCTGCTAGAGACTTCTTTCCTTTTGCCTTCATATATTTATGCTTGTTTAGTCTCTCATTCATTTCTTTTGGTTTATTATGTTTTGGGCTTATGTTTGGGAACCGATGTTTGATTCCGGTTATCCCTATGATCATGTAATGTTTTAGACATTTATCCTTGTATGCTTTGATGACACGCCATAATTACGCGTGACATTCCATTCATCAAAATGGGGTGTTACAATTATGGTATCAAAGCCAAGGCTTCGGACCTGTAGGCTCTAAAACTCGACCTGTGACTAGTGGGTAGTCACCAGGAGCTTCCTAAGCCAACGTTTGTCATTCTACGTATTAACGTTTTCAGCGCATTGTTGTTTTAACCATGATGTTTTCAGCACCTTGAGGTTTTAACCTTGATGTTTTCATCGATATTGTTTTACTAATATGGATGGACAACCGTCATTCATATTTTGTTATGTGTCATTGTTTCATGCATAATGTTCCTCGTGAACTGGTGACTATGTGAACTGAACCCCAGTAGTTCATAATTAGTCACATAAATGTTTTTTCTGATAAGTTTTGATAGATGAGTTTCATTTAATTATGTTTCATGTATCATTGTTGCAGGGATTACGATTAAGTAATGGTTGGTACAGGACTGGCCCTATTTAGTCGCATGTGCTTTTATCGAAACTTTTAATTTTGGGACCGACCCATAGGCGTCCCTCGCTATGTCTTTTGTTTTGGGGACCGACCCATAGGCTCCCCTCGCACATATAAAGGTTTTATAAACTACATTACGCATTCATGCACTGTTTTTCATGCATAAAATTTTTCTCATGATTTAATTGGCATAAATTTTTTCATGTCCCCTCATAAGTTATTATGTTTTTATGTCAAGTATGTTTTCATACTGTCATGTTTAACTTCAGTTTCATGCTGATTATGTTATACATTTCTTCGTGATAGATGGTTTCATGTTTCTTCATGATAATTCCGTTTTCATGCTGATTATGTTTTATGCCTCTTTTGTTATTTACATTGTCCCGCAAGACATTGTTGGATTTCATTGAATTCTGCTTTCATGATAGTCATGGTTGGTTTTCATTGATCATGCTGTCAGGCAAATCATCGTTGAATTTTGTGTAACCACACTTGTAGCGTTTCTCTATGCAACCAGAATGAGGTATATACTGACATTGCCAGGTTATCATGATGGTTATCCTAACCGTTTAAATGATATACTTTCTTTAGATCATGATAAATGATCGACCCCATACCGATCATTTCATGTGCATTCAACGTGTACTCCATGTACCGTATTCCATGTGTATTAACGTACCTAAATCCATGTGTATCGCACTTGCAATAATGCACGAGTATTCGCTAGTCGATTCTGAATCACCTCAGGCGTATTTTCAATTGCTGATGTTCTACAAGATTGCTGATGCCGCTCATAACTGGGAAATGTTACTAAAGGTTGATGCTGCTGACGTTCGGAGACGCTACGAGATGCGGATGCTGTTCACAACCTGGAGATCCTACAAGACGAAGACAAAGGCGTCGGAGCAAAGCAATTGGACGAGAAGATGCTTCACCATCAGACGATTCCCATCAATCATTGTCCCTAATTCTTAGTTACATGTCACACGTCATTCGGCTGTCATTTCAGCCATATGAGTGCAAACCTGGTACCAGCTGGCCACTCAGCTGAATAGTTACATGATCACGGTCATGAGAATGACCGTCGTGGAACTGACAGATAGGACGATAGTAACCACTACTATGACATAAACT
This sequence comes from Glebionis coronaria, assembly GCA_025667525.1. Classification (NCBI taxonomy): domain Eukaryota; kingdom Viridiplantae; phylum Streptophyta; class Magnoliopsida; order Asterales; family Asteraceae; genus Glebionis; species Glebionis coronaria. Next base: position 237,561,148 of record CM046880.1, read on the forward strand.
ATCCTAGAAATCGCAACCGAGGCTCCGACCGCGGATGTGATCAGACATACAAATGATCAGTAGTCCAACCGATCCGCCAATCCTGGCATAATAACCTAATATTGGTTAGTTCTATTCGTTTTACGTCTCGAGACACATGTCAAGACATCAGTCAAGACACATGTCTCACGTATAGTACCAAGACACGAGTCAAGACACATTACTCACGTCCAACTATGAACATTTTTAAGAAATTCGGGGGTACCCTCCAAAGGTATATCAATTTGTTGTTCCATGTATTAATCAGGCCACAAGAATTTCAGTACCATTATCGGCGCATCAGTGAGAACTTTCGCGTTGCTGATGTTACTTTCATTTCTTTCACCATGGTTCATATATTCATGACCATGAAGGACGCCTTTCGTATTCACACGTATACGAAGGTTTTCCTTCAGCTTAATGATGAGATCCAAGCTGCTAACGTTTTTCCTCGTACAGACACGAGATGAATTTTATCCTAATTATGTACTATGAACAGCACACCATGCTACGATTCATAATTATGTACAGTAATGTTCAGGCTCCTGAATACATTCAGCTTGATTTTCCATCGAGAAAATCGGTACAAATTATCTATACTTACAAGCATGTGCGTTGTTAGCCATGGTCGCTAAAATTTTCTAGCTGTCAGTAAGACACGACCACTTAAATCTTTGACGCATAGCCAGTTGATTATTCCAAAATCTTCCCATACATTCCAGAAGAACTTACAAGGAGAAGGACGGTACCATGAGATTATGTGTCGACTACCGTCGGCGTAAACAAATCACCATTCATGACCGTTATTCTCCTCCACGCATTGACTGCAAGTCCAATCAACCATATAGTATTAATCACTTTCCCAAGATCGAACTCATGATCATGCTGCCAACAGTGACGAGTGGAAAAGCAGGACATGTCCATGACTGCTATTCGTTCACGACTCGGTCATGCTAGATTTATGATTTCAGAATTTGTCTCATCAATGCTCCAATGGCATTATGGGAATGAGTTTCCATGAACTCATAGCAAATTCGTTAGTGTTTTTAGTGTTACGTTCATATCTTCATACCTGTTATACAAACAGGTTAAGATAGGACACCAACAGACTGAGACGTTTTCATCATCTGGAATTGTAAATTGAAATGGGACAAGATCTCCACGGATTTTAGTTACCAGTTTAACGCGAACTCAGATGAAGCATGATGCTATCTGGGTTATTGCAAACAGTTTGATCAAGTCTGCAGAATCCTTACATCCGTAAGGATTTCAGAACAAACAGATTTATCGGACATGTTCCAGCCAAGGCTCATCCGATCACTTGGTAATCCCTCAGTTATCGGGTCAGACAAAGATTCGCAATTGTACTCCTTGTTTACGTCCACGTCCTTGTTCTAAGTTCACGACTTGCTTTCGCGCTCGCGTTCATGACACTATTCACGTTCATGATCGTATTTTGGCTTACGATTCTACGTTCATTTCTTTTCTCATTCTGGGAGGTTTTGCAAGAACTTGGGAGCCCAGACCCAAGTTTAGTATAACTACCTATCCTCAGATAGACGTTTCTCGTCATAATCTATGTCTCACCTTGTAGCGTTTGGCGTTACCGCCATTGTATTCTATGATCATGATATGTTTCACATGTCATGTTCATTCCACGTTCCTCATATCATGATCAAGATATGTTACCATGTATCATGGATCACGATATGTTTACTCATACTACACTCGCCATATCTCCATATCTCCACGTAGCACGTTCAAAATTTTTCACGTATCACGTTCAAAATTTTTCACGTACTACGTTTCTTTATGTCTCGCGCATCGTTTCTAGTTAACAGTTAAGTCTGATTGTCTTTCATCGTAACGTTTCAGTTACTCTTACACAGTGAATCCTTATTCCCTCAATCGAATTTAGGGGATCTACCTTACGTTGATAACCAAGAACTTCTTCGGATTCCAAGTCAAGGTCAGGAGGACCAAGACTTATCATTCGTGTCAAGATCTTATGAAGGAACCGTTCCAAGAGGGAAGCCACTTGGAAACGGACAAGTTCATCCGGACTTCTTATCCGTTTTCTCTTATCAATTAGATATGTCCTTTCAGCCACGTCACGTTCCATGTCCTTTTTAGACATGTTACGTTCCTCATTCTTTCTGCCAGGAAACCCGCACGTTCAATTATCTTACATACCCTCTCAGTTTTGATTCGGGTATGTTTCTCTTTCAGTTAGGTTACCTATAATTCGGGGACGAGTTATTCTTTTTAGGGGGGAAGAGTTGTAAAACCCGCATGCTTTTACCATGAATAGTACCCTTAAGATCGTACGTGCTAGATTAAAACTTTCCTTATATAGTATGATCACATTCACGTGCTAGTATTTAAGTATTACATACGTGTATGAACACGATAAGTATGGATTACGTACGAACACGTGATAAGTATTTAACAATAATTAATCATAAACGTAATTAAAAACACGAACTATATATTAATTACGTATATATATATATATTTATTACGAACATGAATAAATAACATATTTAGTCACGATCAAAAACTAATTAAATTACGTAAACTGCGTAACACGTAATTACGGACATGTAAACGATTATTATTATTATGTATATTTAATTTAACACGACAAGTAATTATATACGTAATAATTACGTTTAACATGGGTAATTATAACTAAGAAACTTACGACACTTTAAAATACGATTACGCGTACCATTTAAACAAGTCGCGTATTAAATAAATATTACAAGTGTTTTAGGGGCTGTTTTAGACAAAGTAGAAAAGAGAAGGACTTGGGCTCAAGGCCCAAGTGTGTATTTTATGCCGTGTAAAACAAAGGGACGGGAGGGAGTAAATCTCATTTTTTTTAAGACAACACCAAGTCTTTTATGAAACCCTAAAAAGAATAACAAGCCGCCAGTTCGTTTCTCCAGTCTTTTTTCTTCTGTGCCGTGACCAACACCAAGGAAAACAAGGTCAATGGTGGCTTTCATATTAAAGGATCTAGATGTGTATGCTTCGTTTACAAAAACCCTAAACAAGGTAAACCCTATTTCGTTTTTTACTTTTCTTCCTTTTATTTTATCTCGAATCCGGATGCTTGGGGCTTTTAAAGCATATTAAACGGGTTTTAATAAGGAGGGATTACGTTTGGTTTGTTGCTGTATTGTTTGGCACACAAAACCGAGAGTCAAAAGACTCTCAGTGATGAATTACACCACCAGCCGCAACCCTAAAAAGGGTGCTGGCCTAGTTTTGGTCTAACAGTGGGAAACCCCGCAGGGGTTTTGTACTAACAGTGGGAACCGAGACCACCAGGTCTCGGTGGGATCTTATGCCAACAGTGGGAACCGGCAACTGCCGGTGGTAACAACCCTACTGCCAAGGGTAACGGGCAGTAAGGGTGTGTTTGGATTTTGGTTTTTAAAACAGAATTTAAGGGACTGTTTGGCGTCGGGTTTTAGAACATTTTTAAAAAGGGCTGTTTTGGTTCGGTTTATATGTAAAAACACCACGTTTTACATGGGTTTTCACGGGTTCGTTTCACGACACATGTTATTAAATAATACACGGGTTTGGGCATTAATTTTACGAGATTCATTATTTTAACATGTATATTAATTACAAGACAATTAAGATAATAAATCATGACTTATTATTAGAAGATTAATTAAATTAATTTAACATGCTATATAATTAATTTAAGTAAAACATGGACTTAGGTTATTATTAATAATTAATAATACATGATTTAACCTAAGTATTTTATTATTTAACTATGACTTTAGTAATTAATTAATTATTAAACATGACCTATAACTAATTAATTATCATGACTTAGGTTATATTAATAATAAGTATTAATACATGTTTCAACCTAAGTATTATTACTTTATTTAATTAAATCATGATATAATTAATTATATACTTTTAACCTATAGTTTAATTAAATTACATGAAATAATTATTAAACTATATAATATATCATATGACTTAGAATATAATCATGAAAACACTTAGGCTTATTTACTTAGCTTATTTAACCAGGTTATTTCTAATTATGGAAACTTTCTATTTTTTTTTCAAACTTAATTAAATTAGGCAGCTATTTTATTTATGGAAACCAGCTATTTTATTTATGGAAACTTATTTAATTAAGGCAGCTAATCTATTTATGGAAACTTTCTATTTTTAGAAACTTATCTATCTTAAGCAGTAAATCTATTTTTGAAAACTTTCTATTTTTGGTAACTTTCTATTTAAGGAAACCTGCTATTTTTAGAAAGTTACTTATTATTACACAACAAGTATAATAATACATGAAATACAAGAAATACTTAATCAGAATAGACATAATATATGATGAACACAGTATTAAGCTTAAAACAGTAAAACATGACATGAACGTATTAAATAAGCTAAGACATAATATAGAACCAGTTATGTATTCAGTAATCAGATACTTATACACGTATGTATTTATGTAGCATTAGTGATACCGGAGTAGGACTCTTTTCCGTTCGTCTTCTTCGTTCACTGGACATAAGGTACGGATTCCCGTCCTTTCAGTATGGACATTCTTTCCTTATTAGGATTTCCCCGTATGCAGCCAACTGTTTTCCCGTAGTATAAGTATGAGTTTGATTGCTTATGTTTTAAATATGATTACCTATAGCCATATACATGCATGACCAGTTTCACCTAGTTATGGAGGTACCATAACCATAACATTAGAGGCACTAATGTTATGACTTCACCACGGCGTAGTGATTGCTCGTGGCGTCCCTTCAGCTTTTGGCCATTTATTTATATTTATAATGTGGGGCGTACGGGTGCATCCTAGTTACACGTTTTATTCAGGATTACATGGTGAATGTGGTGTGTGCCTTGCATCCTTCACAAGGAGCTGATCCCTCCTACCCAAAAACCAGTATATTAAATTAGAGGCAGCCCCTCTAATTTGCATGATGAGGTCACCCCTCCAAGTATTCATTCACGGTGGATTTTCATGACCTATATTGGCTAATGGTAAAATATGTAAAACAGTTTTCATAAGATAAACATAAGGCTTTTCAAACTATAAAACCAGTTTTATGAACATGTTCCAGGTTTTCCAGGACTTATACATTTCCGCTGCTATTAAGTCTTTATTATGTTTAGTCATTCATACTATGTCTATATCCGTGCACTGAGCGTTTTGCTCAGCCGTTACTTTCCTTTCCATGTCCCAAAACGGCAGGTACCCTAGGGAAGACTCGAGCATTTGGAGGACGTGCATAGGATGGAAGCTGCTAGAGAATTCTTTTCCTTTTGCCTTCATATATTTATGCTTGTTTAGTCTCTCATTCATTTCTTTTGGTTTATTATGTTTTGGGCTTATGTTTGGGAACCGATGTTTGATTCCGGTTATCCCTATGGTCATGTAATGTTTTAGACATTTATCCTTGTATGCTTTGATGACACGCCATAATTACGCGTGACATTCCATTCATCAAAATGGGGTGTTACACTAGTGGCACAGGGGTTTTCTCAGACTGAAGGAATTGATTATGATGAAACATTTGCTCCAGTTGCAAGACTTGAAGCCATAAGAATCTTCCTTGCTTATGCTGCCTATATGAACATCACTGTGTATCAGATGGATGTAAAGAGTGCATTCCTCAATGGTGATTTGGCTGAGGAAGTGTATGTTGCACAACCTGAAGGATTTGAGAACAGCGAGTTTCCCAACCATGTGTACAGACTTCACAAAGCCATGTAAGGGCTGAAACAAGCTCCAAGAGCATGGTATGAAACTCTTTCTAATTTCTTAACTGAAAATAAATTTGTCAGGGGTTCTATTGATAAAACACTCTTTACCTTCAAGGATAAGAGTGATTTCATCATTGTGCAGATTTATGTGGATGATCATCTTTGGGTCAACGAATGTCAATCTTAGTAAACGTTTTGCTAAATTAATGACCAAGAAATATGAGATGAGTATGATGGGTGAATTAACTTACTTTTAGGCTTTCAAATTAAACAATATCCTAAGGGAATTTCAATTTGTCAAGAAAAGTATGTTAAGGATTTACTTAAAAAATATGACTTAGCTGATTGTGCATCAGTGAAATGCCCCATGCTTCCACCCAACAACTTGGGCCCTGATGAGTCAGGGGTCTCTGTTAATGAGACTTTATATAGAGGCATGATTGGGTTACTCATGTATCTAACAGCTAGTCGTCCTGAAATCCGATTCTCCACATGTCTCTGTGCAAGGTACCAAGCTAACCCAAAAGAATCCCATCTAGTGGCTGTTAAGAAAATTTCCAGGTATCTCAAAGGAACACCATCCCTAGGTATATGGTATCCAAAGGAATCAGGCTTTGATCTCAAGGCCTATTCAGATTCAGATTATGCTAGATGTTGTATTGACAGGAAAAGCACTTCAGGCAGCTGTCAAATCATAGGAGGAAAATTAGTTGGATGGAGTGCTAAGAAGCAAAACTCTGTGGCTATGTCTTCAGCTGAAGCAGAATATGTCGCTGCAGCTAGCTGTTGTGCTCAGGTGCTCTGGATGAAAAGTCAATTGGCTGACTATGAAATTTTATATGACAAAGTGCCAATCTTTTGTGACAACACCAGCGCAATTGCCATATCCAACAACCCTGTTCTTCACTCTCGTACCAAACACATTGATATCAGGTATCATTTTATCTGGGATCATATAATGAAGGGAGATATTGAGCTACATTTTGTTCCCATATAGCTGTAACTAGCTGATATCTTCACAAAGCCTTTGGCTGAACCTTCGTTCAACATGCTAGTTGTTGAGCTAGGGATGCTCAATATCTCAAAGCCTGTGGCTTGATATTAAATGTGTTCATTAAATGATTGATTCTATATTAAATGTTTTTCACATGAAACTAGGTAGTTACTTTCCAAGTAAATGCAAAAAACATTCTCAAATATTTAATCATTTATTTTTCGAATCACGAGGAGACAAATAAGTTTTGAAAGGTCAAGGGACCCACTTGAGCAGTCATTTTCTCACTTTGCATTTAATGCGGTTGAATAACTGTTTACTTAGTTTGAATATATATATTGTCTCCTTTCTCTTCTCACCCACCACCATTCTCATTTCTCAAATCTATTTCTCTCTCTAAGTGCTTCTCTCTCTTAACCCATCCTCCATTTTCTTTCACCTTCGACCTTAAATCCATGGCGTTTTCTGTTCCCAAAGCAGAAAACGTTAACTTCGAGATCAACGAAAGCAGCCTCGCCTCCAACAACGCCATTGGATGGATAAAGGCTCCTAATGACACCTATTCAGATCTGGTTAACTTCATGCAGAATTGTGACCTAAGTGAAGCCTTCACCAAATCACCAACCACCTTCTGCCAAGAATACCTTAGGGAATTCTGGTACTCTGCTGAAGTGGTAGATGACACAATAACCTTTAGCCTTTCATGCAATGAACACCCATTTGCTTTCTCCCTTAAAGATTTCTCGAGTGTGGCTGGATTGAAACATGGAGATGAATGCCTTAAGGTTGTTGATAAAAAGGCTGTTAAGGATGCCCTGGCCTCACTCAAACCCAGCCATGATGTAAACCCTGCCCTTAGACCCGCTGAGGTCCTCTCAAAATCTCCTTTGAAGATTAAGTACTTTACTCCCATGTGGCGTGTCCTCTTCACCCACATTGTTAAATCTCTGGGTGGAATGTAGGGATCCCAAGATCAGATGTACTTTAACCATCAAGCTATAGCATATGGGCTGATCTGGGGAGCTGATGTTGATGTTGTAAGCATTCTCTTCTCCAACCTTGTAGAACAGCTGAAGGGAAGAAATCATGTCAGGGAAAAGAATATATGCTATGTTCGCTTCTTGTCGTTGATCTTTGAAAGTCTGTTGGGAGACAACTACCACAACTATGCGTTGACTGCTCTGAAGCCCTACCGCATCACAGGTGCCATCTACAAAGAAATAGGAGCTGAAGATGTCCCTGTCACCTCTCATATGATGAATGTTGCCAACAAACAACCAACAGCTGAGAAGTCCTTGCTCCCTTCCTCTGAGAAGGTGAATACTTCTAGTGTGTCTGGCAAGTCTAAGTCTTTGACCTCTGGGCAGCACACTACCAAGTCCAAGGCTTCTTCTGGCCAACAGCCTAAGAAGAAGAAAATCCCCTCTTCTTCCCACACCAAAGTTGTTACTAAGGCCAAGGGAAAGAAGACTGACACCTCCTCTGTTCCAGATACTCATGTGGAATCAGGTACTTCCGCTGACCAACAACAGGGGTCTAGTGTCTCAAAGTCAGCTGAGACGACAGGAAACCAGCCTAATCCAGCTGATATCTCACAGGTAATCAGTGTACATTTTTAGAGGTTCACAAGCAGTCACTTTCAATTGTCTGTAGGAGAGAGTGGTGAAGTTGGGTAATCCTCGACCCATAGAAGTCTGTCCATGCACTTAGAACTCTTTAAGACTTCTGTACACTCTGTCTTAGCACCAGGGAATGATTCATTTGTGTTTATAAAGCACCCCGATGACCCTGCACCCTCTAGACAGTATTCAGGCCAACAACAACCTGAATACACATATGTCTCAACCTTGATCAGTTGTACCTCACACAGCCTCTTGGTTCCCTCCTTAAAAGAATCCCAAAAGATTTATCCTTTTCAGGGGGATCTGAATCATCACCCTCAGCTCTCCTAGGGGCAGCGAATGGCGATCCATAAACAACATATGTTTCACAATCAAAAGAGTCCCAAAGGTTTTAACCTTTTGGGGGGGGGGGGGCTGAATAATCACACTCAGCTTTCCTAGGGGCAGCGAATGGCGATCATTAACCATATATTTTTCACACTTAAAAGAATCCCAAGGATTTATCCTTTGGAGTGGCTGAGTAATCACCCTCAGCCTCTCTGGGACAGCGAAATGGCGACCATTCCCCTTATCTTTTTCCCTGTTACTAATTATAACAATTTGCAGGCTGAAATTGTACAGCCAGTCACTGAATCCTAGGTACAACAAGAGAAGGAGGCTGATACAATTACTCAAGACCAACCTAATGACGATGAGCCTCTGCTAAATACTGACGAAGAAATGCTGTCATTAGAGGATGATGTCTCTGATCTTGAGTCAATGCCTGAAGATGAAATCCCTGAAGGGATGTTTGAGGAGGAGGATGAAGAAGATGAGGAAGATCAGCAATCTGTCTCTCCTCCCAAGGATATAGCTGTGTCCACACCAGCTGGAAATAATACTCCTCCTCCCAAGGACGCTGTTGTTACTCCAAACTCTGCTACCTCAACAACAACAGTCTTCCATCGCCCAACCTATGATCTAACAGCGGAGTTTCTAATGTTTGATCATCCTGCCCAAACTAACTTTGATCTTTTAGCAAGGGGGATGATTATGCTCAACAAAGCCTCAACATCCATAATCTTCGGCCTGTTCATCACCAATCTGACATTGAACGCTTATCAAGGAAGCTGGATGTGATCAAGTCTGAAATGCACAACTTCACTATTACATTTCCAGGGATTATCCAAAAGGCTGTGGCTGAGGCGGTTACGGAACCCATCAAGGAGGGTGCAAGGAAAGGTGTAGCACAGGGACTTAGTCATCTTTCCACAAGAATGAAGGATGTCATTGACTCAGAGGTCCCTGTCTTACTTCATGAGCATGAGCTAACTATGCACAGACAATTTGATGATGTTCGCAACAGGCAATACCGTCATGCAAACTTCATTGTCAGTCGAGTTCAGGCCAATACCAATGCAAATGGCAACCTTCTGCTGAAGATTGCCAGGGCTTCAAGGAAAAGGCAACGTGCTATGGTTGCCTCTGTTGAACAGATTGCAAGGCATTTTCAGACACGTTCATCCAAACGTCTGCGTAGCCAGGATGAACGTGAGGGGGAGAAAGAAACAACACTTAACCTTGCATCTGCTAAACAAGGCTCATCATCAGCTGACAACACCATTACACCTGTTCCTCTCCAAGTCATCACACCTATCAACATACCTGATGATGAGGATAACACTTAGGGGGAGCAACAGAATCAAGATGGAGTTGACTCATCAAAATCCCTGGCTTTGGTTAACACCAGCGAGCCTGGGGATGATGATGAACCAGCTGCCAAGAAGCTAAAGTTCACTGTTAGCTCCCTTCCCAAAGCTATACAAACTCAGGCTCAGATAACATTTATCAGAAGAGCTGATGTTTTGAAAAACATAAGTGTGGAGTCCTCTGTCTCTAAGAAAGGAAAAGAGATAGTTTTGGTTGACACAGACACCAAACTCAAGAAGATAGCTGCGATGCTAGAGACAGGAGGATCCACCACAGACCTTTCCCAGTTTTCAACCTTTACACCTTCCAATGAGATTCCTTTAACCCCTGAAGAAATAGAGAAACAGGCTGAGGAATTCAAGAGATTAAATGAACTCAAGACAGCCAAAGAATTGAATGAAGCTACTCTAAGGAAGATGACTCCACCTGAAAGAGAAAAGCAAAAACAAAGGTTGAGGGAAATGGAAGCAAAACGCGCTGAGGCACTAAGGAAAGTCAAAGCTGACTATGATGCCTACGTTAACAACAAATATGCACCTGGTAAGATAACCAAGTTCAAATACACCATTCATAAATCCACAAACACCCCACAGATGATCTTATGGAGGGATAACCAACAGGGAAATATGAATGTGTTTGACAACTTCAGGCTAAAGACACTTGGGTTATCTGAATGGTTCGAACTTGAAGCCTTAGCTGCCAAAAGAACTGGACAGGCTAATTTTCAACTGCTTAAGACTATTAAGGCCAAGTTTACCTGTATCAAAGAAACAGCTGCCAAACTCAAGATTGATCCCCACCACAACTTTTTGAACAAGAACCCCCAAAGACTGGCAACAAAAGAAGACGAATTTCTCAACTTGTTAAAGAAACTTTTGTTACAGATGATGTTCAAGTGGATGGCATGCACAGGGATTTGATCCTACCCAATGGTATAGTTGGCCCTGTTGATGGTCAGACATACACAGAGCCTGAAAGAGGAATGGCATTTATGAACAGGGCTTGCCAGTATGCATTTCAAAGAGAAGATGAGTTGTGCTTAACTTCAACAATTCAGCTACTTTGTCACAAGAAGTCACTCAAGATCAACACAGAGTATTCCAAGAAGTTTGCAAAGACTTTGCAGGAAGAACTTGATAACATATTGGACTTGGCTGAAGCTGAAGAAAGGATTAAAAATGAGGACTATTGAAGATGTTCACAGCCCAATTTTACCTTCACCTTTTATTTTACTTATGTAATGTACTTGTAATTTTCTTTAAGTATTAGAGGTATGTTTGTTTAGATCTGTTATGAGTAAGAAGAAGCTGTTAACTCACTTACCTTAACTTAGTTAGATCTAGCAATATTTATGTTTAAATAGGGGGAGATTGTTGGGAATCTAAACTTGTTAGATTCCCTGATCATAGATTTAAACATAATTAGGCTGTTAGATAGTCCCTTGCCTGTGCCTAGGAGGCAGGCAAGTATCGCAAGACTTACAGAGATTCAAGTCTCTGTGAGCAACCTCAGAGGAGTCCATGTCAGAGACATTGTCAAGGAAGTCAAAGATTACTTGAAGACATACTCATTGGCTGTGATGGATAACAGCCAAGATGTATCAGGGACTCTGAGGGGTTGAGGGTTAACAGGGGTGGCAATACCCTGTTAACACTCAGCACACTTTGGACATGCCATTTGTGTGTTCGAGACTATAAAGAAAAAGGAAACTGTTTTGACAACTGTTTCCTTAAAGCATAATGGAAGACTACCAAGAATAGAAGAACATCATGTGACTGATGTGGGAACTTGTGAAAGCTTGTGTAGTCACCATTAAGTACTATTTAGGTCAATCTCGTAACACTATAAATAGGATGTGTATCCATGCATTAATGTTCAACACTTTGAGTATATTCATAACATTATTGCATAGAACTTATAGAATCAAACAGCTACGAATGTATTCATAAGTTAGGGTTTATAGTTGTTCAAAGTGTGCACAACACATTATCATCAAATGGTGTTATCCATAACACTTGTAATTCTTTATTATACAATAATAAGATTACGTTTGAAAAGTAATACCTTGTGTTGATTAGTTAGGATTAGGGTTTCTAGCATTGATTAGGGACTTTCATATATATTGAAGGAGTTATATCCATCAACGATGTGCCCGTTTTGGTAACTTTCTCTTGATTATTTTCTTTCATATCAGCAGAAATCATTTCAGCATAAAACTGAATTTCAGGCATCGCATCCTCCCGAGCTGGTGATTCTAGACCAGGTATACAGTACTCCGGCTCCTCTATATCGGTGTCTTCGATGGAATAGCTAAACTGACATTCGTTACAGATATGGATTGGATACTAACAGAAACTGGTCGTCCTGCAGCCACCAAGTCTTCTTCCATGGGTAACTTGCTAATTTAAGAACACATATAACTGCTGAATCCCCTAAACACAGTTAAATCTTTGAGGTAATGTTTATACTGGTAGATATGGAGGTTTTAAACACATGTTTTATTTATAACTTTAGTTATTCTATCTGTAGGGTAAGAAGGAATATTTGAGGAATCATGTGACCCCGAATACCGACACTTACATCAGTTCAAAGGGCTATACCTTCTCGAAAAAGACTGGTTAGTATTTCCATTCAAGACTCCGGGTTAACAAGTTATCTTGATTCAGACTGTTCAATTACCATTTATTCTTTTTAACTTTTTTATACCATTTTATGCATCTGATTATGATATTCTAATCTGCGTTTACAGAGTTCCTATCTTCAAAAATTATATGGATGAGAGACTATTAATAGATTCAACTACTCTTTTTTGTGTTAAATATTTATGCAAATTTAGTGACTTTTTGAACGCCATTATTTCTTACATGGTGATAGGAAGCCAAAAGAAATAAAGGTGGCAACTATTTGGTTCAGTAAAACGAATATTTGTGTAAATTCCAGCATGATTAAAGTCTTGAAAGACTCATTGCCTTCTTTAATCATTTGCTGTTATAGAGCCTCTTTTATCCGTGTCCTGTTATGGTAACAATTTGATGATTAAGAGTGCAACTTTTTTATATAGAGAGAAGAGGGAGTCGCTATGGTAACCAAAGCAATCTACTTTGGTGTATTTGACGACTTGGGATGGCTGATTTGGTCAAATGTTTACTAAAGCAGCTTAGCGATATCGGTGTCAGAGATTACACAGGTGATTGTTACTCCTTTAGCAAATTCTGGTTCACCTTTTGTTTATGCACATTTATATCAGATCATATACCTGACCAGTTTACCAATATGTAGTACGTGCAAACATTTGGTAAGTTCTTTCTTTACAAGTTAAGTTTATACATTATTCAAGATATAATGGATAGGCTCCTCGCGAGTGAATGGTTTTGTTTATCTTGAAGTTTGTCACAGGTACCTCAAGTCACTTTATTTAAGCTGAGCACATAAAAATCTAATCTCTCAACATCCTCAGACAATCTCAGAATGAATCATGATTAAACATCCATGGAGCTTATTTAGATTAAACTTCCTATGCGCCCTGGAGTAGAGGAGTTGATACACAAGCTGATCAATCATAAGAGATTTCCAGTTGAGAACCCAAGATACACAGACCCACATGTGAAGCCCAATTCTTTGCTACAAGCTCAGTTTTCTAGGCAGATGGTAGGTGGGAATCTTGGCTCTGACTTGCTTATTCTCAATTGTTGGAAGAAAAGGTTACAAAAATTATAGGTACTTTTTTTAGCTAAATAAATGAATCTGATTGGTAGTAATAAATTGAGATGAATGTGTATGTAATTAGCATAGTTGTCAATGTCCTTTGTATAGTAGTGGATATGCATAAATTTCTGGTGTACCTTCTGTGCAGTAATTGGTGAGGCAGAATGCTATGAGTGGTTAGTACAATGAAAAATAACTCACATAGTTTAGTTAAATAAGTGAAGATATAATCAGAATACCTGAGAGATGAAATAAAGCTTGGAAAAAGGTACAGGTTGTTATTTTGATACGCTACTGGAGCTCGTGTTTTGCCAGTTAAGAATGATTTAGCAAGACTGCAGCTGACATCACCCCGTGTGTACAAACAAAGGAGAAAGGATTGCACTGAGCAGGAGAGTGGAAAAGCATCGGAGGTTGTTGGTTGGGGACAGATTCAAGCAGGACTTACCCTTGAGATCCCACCGTGCCCAATTTAGACCGACACATCTGAATTCCAGTTTTGCCTGTTGTTGCTTTTTTAAAACTTGATTCTAAATTGTTAAACCCGTCATTTCTGCCCGTTGTATCTGAAAGGGTTCATATCAACAGTCAGATAACGCGTTAAGGAGGGGTAGCTTTTGATTGCAGGCGTGTGAACAAGGCACACTCTTTGAAAAACGCATGATTTTATAAAACGTGTTGCGACTACATATGCCGAAAAACGCGTGACACAAACAGGACGGCACTGTAGATGTTTTGTGAGACAAGGTAGTACCTCCTATACACAAATAACACACTTTTTGTAGAATTTAAGGTTTTTTGGTAGTTGATGTGGCTGCATCTGGTACTACAGTGGTCGTAGTTCAGCGGTTTGACCAGGTGGTGGCGATCAAGAGAGTTTTAGTGCAAATGAAGGCTAAGGTGAAGCTTGATAATGTTACTGCTCCAAGTGAAGCTGGGAAGCTATATTTCTCAAAACCTAATTATTAACTATGTTAAAATATTAATTAAAAAAATTTAGTTTATTAGCTATGTTAAAAAAATAATCAGATGGTGAGTGGTTTTTATATTGGTTTTGTTGTTATTTTATGTTTTTCGGGCTTTTTTGTTTTGGTTCTTTTATCAGTTTTGATTTTGTAGGTTTTTTCAGATCTGTTGGTTGATTTGCAACAAACAGGGTGTTGATGGTTAGTGTCACGGCTGGTTTGAAGGAAATTACCATGCTTTGGAACAGGTACCATCACGAACTACTTATGGTTATCTAATAATGTTAATAAGGGCGTCTTGTTTAATTATAACTGAATTAATTTGTGTATGCCTATCATATTAGAGGAATATGTGTTTTACATATGTGCAGTTGCATCAACCCTTCATTTGCTGTCCAATATAGAATAAACATAGAAGGTGGACCTCATTATCTATGTTCAATTCAATCGATAAGCTTTACTCAGAAGTATAGCAACTTCATATTTGAATAGATACGTTCATTTACTCATAAATATTGTAATTTATCTTCCTTTAATTTCGGAGACGGCCCGCATTTTTTGTTTCCCCAATATTTATGCAGCACTTGCTTACATGGAATTGGGAGACTACGACCAGCGTACAATTTACACCCCTAACATACTAAATTGTAACCGTATCTAATGTACTAAACTGTTACATAAAAGCAAAATCCATTCTCCGTTTTCTCATTTATAAGGTTTATATTAAAATTCATCATAAAGCAAAATTCATTACCAATTGTCTCATTTATAAGGTTTATTACAATTCATCCGACAATGCTAGTCATATATGGGATTGATTGATATAGTGATATAGTTGCGGTGAAATTTATATCATAGTCAATTAATTGTGTTAACTAAAGTAAGGTCTTTTGTTATAGTGTAGCAAGACTTTTCGAAAACATGAACAGAGGGAAGGAAAAGGTTATCAATTGATCATTTACTATAATGATACCACGTTGTTTTATGTTTATTTATCATCTACAAAAAAATGTTTTACTTGATAACACTGTTCCATGCTAACTTTAGTTCAACATGTAGATTTCACATTTATTAGCTCTATTTTACTTGATGGACCTGTTAGTTCTTATCAATGTTTTAAAAACCGGATTCACTCGATCGGTGAAATCGGTTGACTCATGAACCGGCTCAAAGACCTAGCCAAATGTAACTGGGTTTAAGAATAATTCCATATTTACTCAATATGAAACTTTTTTAAGAATAAATCCATATTTACTTAATATGAAACTTTTTTTACTATAAACATTTATATATATTTTTAAATAAATGAGTTTCATGCTTCTATTTATGTAATGTTCTAAACAGGTAAAAAATAAAAAACCTGCTTTTTAAAAGTTTTTAAAAGTAGAACGCGTTTTAAAAAATTGATTTTGGTAAATCTTCACAACACTGTAAACGTATTATTTTTAATTTTAAAACCAATAAGACGTTTCTAACATTTATTTTTGTAAACTCAGTTAAAACTTTATAAAAATATTGTTGAAAAGTCAATATACAAGTTTTTAAAACAAAAAGAAATAATATACAATCACTTAAAGCTTGAATCATTAAAAAAAATATACCATAAATAGTGTAAATGTACAAGAGTTTTAACCTTAAGTATTAAAATTGTCATAAAAAATTGCCAACTATAAAAGGCCAAATAATCCGGTTTGAAAATTGTTAAAACAAAAAAAAACGCGTTGTATACTTGGTTTATTATTGTAAAGTAATAAATAAATTTTTTAACTGATTCCAAAGCATTATTTTTATATTTAAATCCTATTATTTTTGAAAAAAAATGGTATAAACATCCTAAATGGTTGTTTGTTAAATTATAAAAAAAAACATTGTAAACATCCAAAACTCGCGTTAACAAAAGTATAAAATGAACTGTAAAAAACTAATTTATAAAAAATATATTTTATAAACATATTATTTTTGAACAAAAATTTATAAACTTCCAAAACATGTTCATAAAAAAACGCGTTATCGACTTTGTCTAATTTTATAAAGTCATTAAAAAATTTATTGCAAAAAAAATTGTAACAGATTTTTTATTTGATCTCTTATTTTGAATTTTGAAAAATAAACTATCATAAGCATAAAACCAATTCTTCTAATGTACGCTTCATTTTTTTCAACATGAGTTTCAATCATATTAAATGTCATTAAACTTCCAAAATTATATCAAATGTCATTACTTCATTCTTCTGATGTACGCTGCTTCATAATTTTGAATCGGCACATGTCTATAAGTATGGTTCAAGATCCCTCATAATCATCTTTGTCAGTTATCAATACAATTCAATTCTTTCTAAAAAATTTCTTATTTTCCAGTGAGTTCTATGTTGGTAAGCATCTATTCAACGTATAGTGTTTCTATTTAGAACCCTTATGATACAAATATTATGTGGTGTTTTTTAATAATCAATGTAATGTAATTGTGTTCTTGCAGGGTTTGATTATAATTGTATTTCATTGAATATGTACTTATGATTTTATTTTTTTCTTGATTATAATACATGATTTATGTAATTTCAGTTTTGCTTTGGATGACCGTGGAATTTGATTTTGTACGCGCATAAATCATGGTTGATTTTTAAGAACAATAGTAAGGTGTTAGGTTTAATATTTTAGTTCCTTCAATTCTCTCCCTCTTAGCTGTAATCTTCTTCAATCCTCTTAGTATAGCCCATATATGTTTCTAATATTCATTATTGTATTGTTTTTATTTTTGTATCATTGGCCCTCAAATGTTGTCACTTTGGAATGTAGGTTGCTGTTGTTTTAAATCAAATTTCGGGTTTGTATCATATCAAGAAATCTAAAATCAAGTAAGCATCTTTTTTTTACAATAGTAACCAAATGATTTATAAACCATTTCAGCAAGCCATTATATTTGTGATAAGATCAATTAAGTGGACCAATTAATTTATTTGCAGCTTTGATTCTTTTGAAGTAGAACAACTGCTAAAGATGTTCATTAATTAACTGAAAATGTTTATTTATTCACTGAAAATTCGCATGTTAGTGATCATTATATTTTATTGCAGACCATATTGGCGCCTAACTGAAAAACTAAATTTAATACCTTTAATGGTGATACTAAAGATAGGTATTGATCTTACTTTATCAATTAGTAGAATGTTTGGTTATTTAACTTTATTACAAATGTATCATTGTTTATGTACTATGATCAGTTTTAGCATATTAAGTAATGATAATTAATGTGTACTTGCATGATGGATTCATCAGTTTGTGTCCAAATCTGGGAGTAAACGTGTTAGATCTTATGTGGATGACTATAGATGGCAAAACATGCAGGGCGATTAACGCGCTTGGTTAAAATAGGTAGTTTTGTATGGATTCAAAATAGGCAAGGGGATTAACCCATTAGCTTAAGCAGGAAGTGTGGAAATCGTTGTTCTACTAACTGTCTAAGAAAGAAAATGAAATCTCATGTTCATGCAAGCTATTTGTTTAAGAGTTAGACCTCCATGGATTAAATAGATAAGATAAAGAGTATCTAGAGAGTTTGATGTAGCTATCAAACTATGTAGTATTTCCAGTATAAGCAACTTGGTTTTGTACTATGTATTATGTACATATGAAAGGGATATCTTTCTAATGGTATAGAACCTATAAATTTGTAATATTATCCATGTAATTTTGTTCTAATTTTGACGGTACACGACAACAATTGACTTGTCTAAAACAACTGAATTTTATAAATACGTCAAATCTCTATAAATTTGGGTAAGTTTATAAAATGTCAAAAGGATTAAAACAGTGTTTGTCTTAAATTTGGTGTATCTGGTATTCCAAAGAAATCATTTTTAGCATGCTGATATTGATAATATACATAATAAATTTGATTGAAAAGACTTACATCAAGGTAAAATGACTACACAAAGCAAAGTATTGATAGGTGATGATTATAAACACGGGTTGACTTATGATAGAGAGATGCACAACTTGTGATATATTTTCCCCTTCTTATACTTGGATTGTTGTTGCATTATCATTAGGTTCTGTGTCAATCTCTGTGTGCAAGATGGAATTGGAGCTATCAGTTTGGTTATGTATGACCGATATCGCATGCTTAAAACCGACATCAACATACCGACTTTGTAGCTAAAAACATAGGGTACAACTTCTCATAGGTATTATCATATATATTACGATAACTTACCAACTTAGTCAAAGTATTATCGAGTTTGTAGGTTGGCATGCTTATTATCGCTCCAAATGAGTTTTAACCGATGCTTAGTAACATGATTATCAAACTAAAAAAATGATTCCTCATTCACTATCATGAACCTACATCATCATTGCTCTCACTCATATTCCATCATCGACCAAAGGACATTGAACCAGATAACTCCTATTGTTTAGATATAGTATCTTTGAACTATACATATAACGCATATGAATATGAATGTATGTATGTTTTTTTAAAATATTTTAAGCAGGTTTATGAAAGTGTGTGTCTATTGCGAAATCAACTAATGTTAGGTAACTTACCTTTTCGTGTGTTGTCTAAACAGAAAAGAAAATGTAGATACATGATGATAACTATTTCTCTATTAGCTCATGACAATGGGATACCTACGGCACCATTGAAAAGTACTGAAAGTTCTCATCCGAGAAACGTGATGGCGAGGCTATATTAGTGGATGACAATGGGATACCTCCGGCACCATTGATGCATTTGTTCTTTGATTGTTGTTTGTTATTGTATGTAGTAATTTTATATTGCATATTTTTAATCTCTTTTAAAACAACCGTGAAAAGCATACTGAAACACCCCTTTAGTAATGCTTATGACATGTCGTTTTCAAAGTCATAAGCAAAAGGGCTTTGTAATTTTCCATTTTGTAGTGAAGATGATAACATATCAATAAAAAATTATTAGCTATGGTGGTTGATAAGGGCAATTTTGTTTAATGAGTCAATATGGATAATTTTATATATCGGGTTGATATGGGTAATTTTGTGTAATATTTTGTGTAACGGGTTAATATAAGTGATTTTGATACATGTCAAAATGATCGGATAACCTCAAAATATTTTTGCTTAAAAGTCTTAGAAGTATATTTTAAGGTTAAACTATTATAACTAAGAAGTACTTATAAGATATATGAAGTCATTAGGTCAGCATCGCTATTGGTTGGGAACAATCTTTGAATGCCTAAATGATAATATTACAAGTTATATGACCAAATGCAACATATTTTTTACCAGCTACTAATATGTGAAAGAAAACAATGCACTTAGAAAATAATGCACGTATTTATAAAGTTGTATGACAATTAAATAGATACAAAAAATTGTTTCACTAAATTGTTTTCATTTTTAGCATTGCGTTGAGTGACCAATTCAGTCACGAAGACGGGTGTCTTTTACAAAATTCACATGGGAGTCTTTACACAAGAATGTGTTTGTTACTTTTTTCCCTATTAAAGTATTAGAAGCAGCGAAATCGATTATCATCAATTATAACTGAATAGTCTTTTCTTCGTAATGCAATTCACGATATGCATGTCTATTAATCATTTATCACTTATTTTATATATCAAGAGAACATCATTCGCTATATTTATTACTTTATTCACACACATGAATTTTTATGTTGATATTTCTTTAAAACATCCCGTAATTCTACGGGTCTTTAAGCTAGTTTACTCATAAATATTGTAATTTATGTTCCTTTAATTTCGAAGACGGCCTGCATTTTTTGTTTCCCCAATATTTATGCAGCACTTGCTTACATGGAATTGGGAGACTACGACCAGCGTACAATTTACACCCCTAACATACTAAATTGTAACCGTATCTAATGTACTAAACTGTTACATAAAAGCAAAATCCATTCTCCGTTTTCTCATTTATAAGGTTTATATTAAAATTCATCATAAAGCAAAATTCATTACCAATTGTCTCATTTATAAGGTTTATTACAATTCATCCGACAATGCTAGTCATATATGGGATTGATTGATATAGTGATATAGTTGCGGTGAAATTTATATCATAGTCAATTAATTGTGTTAACTAAAGTAAGGTCTTTTGTTATAGTGTAGCAAGACTTTTCGAAAACATGAACAGAGGGAAGGAAAAGGTTATCAATTGATCATTTACTATAATGATACCACGTTGTTTTATGTTTATTTATCATCTACAAAAAAATGTTTTACTTGATAACACTGTTCCATGCTAACTTTAGTTCAACATGTAGATTTCACATTTATTAGCTCTATTTTACTTGATGGACCTGTTAGTTCTTATCAATGTTTTAAAAACCGGATTCACTCGATCGGTGAAATCGGTTGACTCATGAACCGGCTCAAAGACCTAGCCAAATGTAACTGGGTTTAAGAATAATTCCATATTTACTCAATATGAAACTTTTTTAAGAATAAATCCATATTTACTTAATATGAAACTTTTTTTTACTATAAACATTTATATATATTTTTATTTTCCTAATTACTTATAAAGTGGGTTTTTCATTAACAAATATAAATTTAATTCTAGCTGTTATGCCTCGTGAAGACTTAAAAAATTTGGCGGAAAAGAGTTTATTAAAAAAGTTACATTGTATAAACAAAACAAGTGCACTTCTAACTAGAGAACTCGCGGTTAAAACAAACATACACGAACGACCAAGCTTGAAGAAATAACAACAAACGAAGTGGAACCACCAAGACATAATCCATGCTTAAAATATGCAAGAGTTGCGCGCAACGTGATGCTCGTCTTAAACAAGAAATTTGTATTAATTATATAAGAACTCATCAAACTTAAAGTATTATTTTGTTTACACGTGATATTTTTTATGTATGTTAGGATTTGGTTTCATTTTGTTCCTTTCACTATTAGTGCTACATCAAAACATAGTTCTAATCACTTCGCTTACTTTATATATATTAATATATATACAGGTGGTAAAAGCCCTAAAAATAACATAAAAATAGATTTTTTTAAGTTTTACTTTAACAGAAACGACTATCAGTGCACAAAAAAAACTCAAACATACTTTTATAACAAAATAAACAACACAAACCCATCCATATTAATAAAACAAAAGACAGTGGGCCAAGCACTAAAAATATCTAAAAAACGATTCATCAAAGTTTTATTTTTATAAGAACGAGACTTACTGAAAAAACAACTTAATGCACAAACGTACTTTTAAAAACAAGTTAAGGAAACGAACCCGCCCATTGGGCATGACTCTTCTTTTTAACCAGCTCATCTAAGATACAAGAAGAACACATTCTGCCGGTTGACTACAAAATAAGTTTAGCTTATATTTAATAAACATAAGTAAAAACAAAACACAAACGGATATATGTACAACCAAAGATTAACGGGGGACAAAAGATGTATGTTTGATGGTCCAAGGCATAAAAACTCACACATTGACAACAAATATAAATAATACACAAAAATACTTTAATAAAAGATTTAAAAAACAAACTATATATACGTGTCGCATATAAATATATAATTAAATTATTATAAGTTTAGACAAAACACGTTTGTTGGATGGCCCAAAGCATAAAATATCACACAACCTGCCAACAAACATAAATAAAACACAAAATGCGTTTTAGACTTCTTTTAAAAAAATCGAATTATTTTAAAAATTATATAATTCGGACTCATAAAATTTTCAAATATTTTGATTTTGTTTTAAAATGACAAAACACGTCCGTTGGGTAGGCCAAGCCATAAAAATATAAAAAAACTGAGTTTCCTTTAAGTTTTCTTTTAACAAAAATGAGTCACACTTCAAACAGATAAAAAACGGTTCGTCAAAGTTTTATTTAAAAAAACGAGACTCACTGCAAAAAAAACTTAATGCACAAACGTACTTTTGAAAACAAATTAAGGAAACGAACCCGTCCATTGGGCACGACTCTTCTTTTAAACCAGGTCATCTTAGGCACAAGAACAAATAAACACATTTTGTCGGGACTACAAAATAAGGTTAGTTTACATTTATAAACATAATTTTAAAACAAAACACAAGCCGATATATGTACAACCAAAGATTAAGAGGGGACAAAACATGTATGTTTGATGGGACAAGGCATAAAAACTCACACATTGACATCAAACATAAATAATACACAAACATACTTTAATAAAAGATTTAAAAAAAAACTATATATACGTGTCTCATATAAATATATAAGTACGTTATTATAAATTTAGACAAAACACATCTTTTGGATGGCCCAAAGCATTAAAATATCAAACAAACTGCCAACAAACATAAATAAAACATAAAATGCGTTTTAGACTTCTTTTAAAAAATTTCGAATTGTTTTAAAAATTATATCATTTAGACTTTTAAAATTTACAAATATTTAGATTTTTATTTTAAAATGGGAGAGCACGTCCCTTGGGTAGGCCAAGCCCTAAAAATCTAAAAAAATGAGTTTCTTTTAAGTTTTCTTTTAACAACAACGAGTCACACTTAAAACAGTAAAACTACTACCCTAAACGTACTTTCAAAAAGATTTACAAAACAACCCCGCCCGTTGGGCGGGTTACGACGCGTGTATATATATATATATATATATATATATATATATATATATATATATATATATATATATATATATATATATATATATATATATATATATATATATATATATATATATATATATATATATATATATATATATATATATATATATATATATATATATATATATAAATATATATATATATATATATATATATATATATATATATATATATATATATATATATATATATATATATATATATATATCTTTATATTATATATAGGTATAATTATGACTTGAAACCACACTTTTTAATCCATTCATATCCCAGTCACATACTTTAACCAATAGGATTTGAGAAATTCCTAGAAAATCTCAATTTTCCATGTTTTTTGTGGTTTAAAATCACACTCTTCTGAAAATGCGTTTTGGAAACGCTATTTTGGCACTTTTCTGAAATTGCATTATGGAAACGCTTTTTTGGAAATTGCGTTTTTGAAACTAAGCAGTTTTGAAACTTGAGTTTTTGAAACGCGTTTTTTGTGGTTTGAAATCGCACTTTTCTGAAAGTGCGTTTTGGAAACGCTATTTTGGCACTTTTCTGAAACTACGTTTCGGAAATTGCGTTTTAGAAACTACACAGTTTGAAACTTACTGTTTCGAAATGAAGTTTTGATTGGAAACGCTGTTTTGAAAATTGCGATTTTGAAACGCAGTTTTTGATTATTTCTGCTTTTTATTAAAAAAATCTGCCATTTGCAAGAATTGAGCAGGGTAAGCAGACTTACCAACTTGCTATGCTAAGGTTTTTGTTCAATTGTTACTAACCCTTGTACTTAAACTCACTAAAACTAAATACCTTTATTTTTTGTTTTTAACTTTAAAAATATTTTTATTAGTTTTCTTTTTGAATTTCAAATTATTATTTTCTAAATTTTGGATTAAAACATGTTTATTTCCATAGAAACCAGAAAACCCCATATTACCATTTCTATGTTTTTTCCCAAATAAAAATAAAACATGTTCACTTATTATAACCCTATTTTACGTTCTCGTCAGTTTGTTAACGTTTTTTTCAAATTTTTTACTTTTCGACAGTTTCTCACGTTTTTGTCAGTATTCTTTACGTTTCTTCAATTTTCACGTTTTGGCATTTTTTTATGTTTTGTCAGTTTTTTATGTCTTCGTATGTTATTTTTACGGTTTGGTTACTTTTCACGTTCTTGTCAGTTGTTTACGTTTTTGTTAATAATTTTAAGTTTTCATCAGTATATTTACGTTTTCTCAGTACTTATAAGTTTTTTTCTTCGATAAAGTCCGTTTTCGTCAGTATTTCTACGTTTGCATCAGTAATTTTACGGTTTTTTTTGTATTTTTACGTTTTTGTCCGAATTTTTACGTTTTCGTCCGAATTTTTACGTTTTCGTCAGTATTTTAATGTTTTCGTCAATATTTTACGCTTTCGTCAGAATATTTACGTTTTTGTCTGATTTTTTACTTTTTCTTCCGATTTTTTACGTTTTCGTCATTACTTTTACGTTTTCGTCTGATTTTTTACGTTATCGTCCGATTTTTTTCGTTTTGTCCGATTTTTTACGTGTTCAACGGATTTTCTACGTTTAAGTCATTTTTTTACGTTTTCATCCGATTTTTATGTTTTCGTCCGATTTTTTACGTTTAATATAATTTTTACGTTTTCATCAGCGTTTTACGTCTTTCATCGGTATTTTTACGTTTTCATCAGTAACTATACGTTTCATCTGTATTTTTTAGTTTTCTTCGGTATTTTTACGTTTTCGTCCTAAATGTGCAAAAAATGCTAAGCAAAAAAATGGATGAAAACGTAAAAATACTGACGAAAAATACAAAAATACTGACGAAACGTAAAAATTTGGACGAAAACGTAAAAATACTGACGAAAACGTATAAATACTAAGGAAACGTAAAAATACTGACGAGAATGTAAAATTACTGACAAAAACGTAAACTTATCGATAAAAACATAAAAATGCTGACGAAAACGTGAAATTACTGACGAATACGTAAAAACGTTAATGGAACCCAAAAAATGGACGAAATCGGACGAAAACATAATAATACTGATGAAAACATAAAAAATCTGATGAAACCATAAAAAGCTGACGAAAACGTAAAAGAACTTACTAAAACGTGAAAAAAACATATGAAAATGTAAAAAAAAAAACTGGGCAAAAACGTGAAAAAAGGTTGATCATGAAAAAATGGTTGAAAATATTTTCGTCTAAACATGGTTCATTTTCTTTGAAAAAGAAAAAAATACCATCTAAACAGATGTTCAAAAGAAGACTCTTTCCTTCTCTAGAAATTTAGAAGTAGAAAATTATGAAAAGTTTTCCACAACTAAACAGCCTATTTATTTTTTGTTTTTAATTTTAGAAATAGTTTTATTAGTTTTCTTTTTAAGTTTCAAATTTTTTTATTTTCTAAATTTCGGATTTATTTTCGCAGCTCAATAATTATTCGAGTGTAAAGGTTTGGACCTGATAAATACTAAACAAAAAAAAACTAGCGTCAGATAAAAATATATTTAAAGACCCAAAATAACAATTGCTACTATTAAACTTGCGTCATTCGAGTATTGAAACATAACATAACGTTTATTTTGTGAAATTTGATATTCTTTTTCAAGTTTATCCGAGTGTAAAGGTTTGTATTTTTATATATATATATATATATATATATATATATATATATATATATATATATATATATAATGGCTGCCAAAAAATCCCTTCTTCTCAAAACCTAATTTTCTTTTTTCCTTTAATCCGAATACCTTATAATGATGCTGTTTTCTCGAATAATCACTGATTATTCTTGAGTAACAAAGTCTTTATTTGGTTGATTGATTTTAGGGTAAATTAAATTGGTTTTATTTTTCGTTTTTTGGCAATCATTGTCTTGTGCGATTGTTTGGTTCTCTAGTCGGTGGTTAATTGTCTCCTTTTCATGTGTTACCTAGACAAGAAGTTTCGGTTTGTGTTAATAGTTATTCGCTTTAATTGTTTTTTTAGGGTTTCTCTGTGCTCGTTGAGTATTGTCTTCATTTGCAAACACTTAATTAGTTATTTGATTGGTGGGGTCCCCGTTTTAATTCTGATTGGTGGGTCCGGCGGTTGACATCAAATTTAAGTATTAAGTGGTGCAATTGTTAGTGCAACTGTCCTTTTCACGTGGGCACTAGGTGCGCATTCACGGCTGGTAGCCAATTTAGTTAGGGTTTTGGTTTAGGGCTGCGCATTAAACCATCCTCTTGGATTTAATTGGTATTGCAAGTTTGGTCGGCTGTTTTGTTTTTTTAATAAAATTATTACGAGAGTGTTGGTTTATTAGTTTGTGGTTCGTTTGATCTATTTGTTGAAGCTATGGTGGATTCGAGTAATGAAAGTGATAAGTCATTATTTACAGGTTGGATGGATGCGGGTAAGGTGTCTACTCTTGAGGTTTTAGTAACGTTAGAGGAGATATCTAATTTGTTTTCTATTCCTTTGAATACTGTGCGTGACATTGAAGTGTTTGCAAATGGTGTGAAGGCAAACAAATTTCCTAAATGGTCTACTTTACCTAAGGAGACCACTATGCTTTATTATAAAGCTTTGTGTCAACGCCATAAGAATTTAACGAGCAGCACTTCTTCACTCAGTTCAGGTGGTTCGAGTGTGCACTCTGCACAAATGGCTAAGGAAACAGACCTTGAAGCTAAGGCTGCTACCATTAATGGTATGCAATTGTGTAATCTACATGCGGTTTTGAAATTATTTGGTGTAACGATTCGCACGTTTGCTGACGCGAGTGAATTTATGCATGAATTAAGAATGAAGAAACATCCGTTGTGGGAATTGATCTCACCTGATCGTGCTAAAGAAATTCTGATGTTACTTTGCAGATTTGAAGGTGATATGGTTACGTCTACTAATGGAGGTATTAATGTAATCTCTTCTTCGTTTAATGAAAATGTCTATGAAGGGGTTAATATCACTATTCCTAGGAAGGTTGTTGAAACAGTAAATGCCCGCTACCATAACACTTTATATGGTTACTTTCTTGGTAAAAGGATTGCATTCCCTGTGGTTGAGTATTTTGCTAAGAATAACTGGGCAAAACATGGTCTTAAGCGTATCATGATGAATGAGAAAGGTTTCTTCTTTTTTCAATTTGGATCTAGTGAGGGTCTTAATGCGGTTCTGGAAGGTGGTCCGTGGATGGTTCGTAATTCACCAATTTTTCTTAAGAAATGGACTATGAAAACGAATCTTCTAAAGGAGGAACTAACTCGTATTCCGGTATGGGTTAAGTTTCATGATGTCCCGCTACAGGTATTTGAAGAGGAAGGTATTAGTTTAATTGCTTCGTTTCTTGGTAAGCTTATTACGATGGATAATTATACTGATAATATGTGCAAAGAGTCTTGGGGTCGTTGTAGTTTTGCTCGTTGTCTTATTGAGATGAATGCTGATTCGGAGTTTATAGATAACGTTACTATTGGTGTCCCTAATCTTGAAGGCTCGGGTTGTACAAATGAGTTAATTCGAGTTGAATACGAATGGAAACCGCCTCGATGTCATACTTGTAATATTTTGGTCATTCCGTTGATTCTTGTCCGAAAATTGTTAAACCTATAACGGTTGAAAAAGTGACACCTCATGTTGATAATGATGGGTTCCAACAAGTGCAAAGCAAGAGGAAGAAGTACAAAGGTAATTTAGGGAATCAAGTTCCGAGAGGTGTTCCATTGAGCAAGGGTTTCCAAGCAGGTAAGACGGTTGTTTTTCGCCCAAAAACTCACTTGGATACTACAAGTACGAGTGCTGATAATAGTAGTAAGTTGAATACTAAATCTGGTCAGTTACAGCAGTCTAGCAATCTTAATGGTCCGAACAAGGCTAAAGCTCAAATGAGCAGTGTTTCTACATCTAATAAATTTTCATCTTTGTCCATGCCTGGTATTGACGAAGGGGCTCAAGTAAGCGAGGAAGATAATGAGGAGGAGGAGGGAGTCGAGGTCGTCTTTGATGAATCGGTGAATCTTCTCAATACTCATATTGGGACAAGCACTCTTACTGGCTGATTGCATGTTGATATTTTATTATTTTCCTCGTAACTTTATGTTATCGTCTTGGTTTTTGTCTAGTTTATATATTTCCAGTATTCTAGACTAGTTAATGTTTATGGCCTGTCGTAAACATTTTGTTTAACAAGCTGCCTGTAGCTTGCGGTTAATGTGGTATTTCAGCCACATTCCTTGTACTTCAACGCTTTTTTTGGTTCTATTTACCTGGGTCATTGCTACCCTTTTACCAAAAAAATAAAAAAAAAAATATATATATATATATATATATATATATATATATATATATATATATATATATATATATATATATATATATATATATATATATATATATATATATATATACTAGTGGCAAAACCCGTCCGATGGACGGGTATAACTTCTAATTTTCATTTATATTTCTTCGTTTACCTTTTTCTAGCTAATATGAAACACTGTACTTTTTTATTTGACAAAGGAGCATCTTACAATTGTAAAAATGTTATAACACATAATGTAGTACTACAAAATAAATTCCATTTTATCACTGTTTTTACACATTTTCAATAGTATGGATAAGTTTTCGGGTTTATTAACACATATAAATGTGTCAAAGAATGATTATATAAATTAGCATGAATAAATTTTAAAAACCACATTTATTTATCTGTTGCAAGTTAAAATCCACAATTTTTAGTGTGAAAATTTTCATAACTACTTCACATTTATGAGATTCGTATACCCCTTTTGTAACATCCAAATCCCTCATACTTCTCATGTGTGAGATAATGTGTGAGATAATGTGTGAATATTAGGTGTAACAAATGAGTTACACTTGAAAGTATAAGAATTTAATATTCTAAACTATAAAGTGTTACTTCTATTTACTACTATTATGAATGTGTTTTTTAAAAATTTGTTTACATTTAATTTATGTAACTAAATTTTACATAATTATAAATATCAACAAACTCAAATTATTTTAACTTTGGAGAGGTCTTAAGTTCGAGTACAACTAAGGATTTTCAGGTGCTCAAAATAAATTGAATCAGTACTGGGATTTATCCCTTAAAGGAGAAGGTTCGAAGCTTACATACTGTTATCACTATGAGCTCAAATTACTAACTATTAACTCTCCGTTAAAACAAAACTCAAATATTTTACGCATGTATTTAAAGTGTACCAAAAAAAGTGTGAAAAATAATAATATTTTTGTAATGAGTGAAAAAAAAGAGTGCAAATCACTAACATTTCATTAAATAAAATAATGGTAAATTCAAATGAGAATGTGTATATGTTAGTATTATTGACGGCCTTTTGTAGTAGATATCTTAATTAGTGCTTCATTTTTCATTCAAAAGTATATGATAACCGGTAATGGACGGAAGATATAATTAACAGATTAATTTTCATAAATCCTCACACACAGTTTATATACGTAAAGGAAATGGCCTTAATGACTATTTTGACTAATTTTAAATTTTATATGGACAAAAAAGTGAATTGTGTCTCTAAGTGTGTAAAAGATTATATTGATCATTTAGAGTGTACTTATAAGCCCTGAGACTATCATCAATTAATGATGACAAGCATATGATATTGTATAATGAAATGCATATATAGTTGCAAGTCTAATTAGGACACAATGCCAGTGACTACAAATCAGAACCTAAATAATGAATGCCTATTAAAATATGTAACCGTCTTAAAAGATGCAATCAGTAGAATTAAAAACATCTGGTTAAAAACTAGGAAAAACCAAAAAAATCGGTTAAACTGATCCGATTTTAGGTCAAACTGATTTATTGACTTATTAACTCAAACGAAACCGGTATAAGAACTTATCCGGTTTTAAAAAACGATTTGCGCACCTCTATTTGCACCTATAAAGGATACTGATACTCCATAAAAAGTTTGTGAATACAAAATGTACTTGGTTAGTCTATACCTACAAATTGGTTAGTCTTTACCTACAAACATAAATAGACGTCCTAATAAGCTTTCTTTTAGCCATTAGTCCATCATATTCGACCCTCCCTAAAATTATGGTCTAGTGATTGAATAAAAACATTTTTCATCTTCTAAAATATCCATCAATGATGAGTTTCACATAATTGACAGCGGACCGTTTGCTTAGCTACATTCCGTCAACAAACGGGTCAAAAATTCAAAATAAACACGGTAATTTTCATTATGTTTGCTCACCTTTCTACTTTTACGATGTTTGAACTTGTTTGGTGTTATCAATAATTAAGCAGGTGATCATAACCCAAGCCTACATACATTTCAATGTCCTTACAAATATTTATTAAGCCAAAGGTGATGACATTGAGTAACAGAAACTAAAATATATGATATACGATGGGAGCATCGGAACCAAAAAACCGACTTTAAGGAAAACGTGAACCAAAAACCGAACCGAAGTAATTGAATAAAAACCGTACCAACCAAAACCCAAACCGAATCGACAAAAATCGAACCAATCGTAAAGAGGCCCTAATAGTATATGCAAAGCAAGTGAACTATTGTGTTGATCCTAGTGTCGTAAAATCAACTCGTTGATATGTCTATTCAATTCTTTGACATTATAATTAGCTAATTTATTAAGTAAAGTATCAACATTTTCTACTAATCCAAGTAATCACAAACCAATATGTGTATACAATAGCGTATTAAAGCAATCAAAAGAACTGTAGATTTAGATAATCGTCATAGTTATACTTACTTTATTGATATAAACTACTACTAATCATGTCATGGTCATATGACTTCCACTTTGATTCACTTGAATTACGAAGTAATCTTATATTTTCCACAAAAGGTCATGTTCAAGTGAACCATTGTATGAATCTTAATATCATATTCACAATTCACCACTTTATGGTCATCCACTTGCTTTCTCTTCTTCAAGATTGATGCTTGAATATTAGAATTCAACCCTCGAGCCTTCATTAGTAAGTCATACTGAGACTTCGTACGCAATTTATTCTCTTTGTGTTCCAGCTTCAACATAGTACTTTTGTTATGTAAACTTTAATATTTCTCTTGTAGACTAACCAGCTCAGATCGAGTATTGCACATTCTACATAGCATAACTTCAAATGGCGTGTTTTTTACCTTCAAAAGCATCGTCATTGATGACTTTGATTCGACCTTCAAAACTTTCCGCAAGGAATAATTCTGAATCGACCCTTTTCATTGTAAAGAAACCACGTCATGTAATTTCCAAACGATAAAAATTAAGGCCAAGCAACAGACCTGCTATTTTTGAAAATAATTAACCCAATGGTTGTAAGTAGACCTGCTATTTGGTAAGGTTTGTGAAGCATTCAGTACAAAACCTATTGAATGTGCACATGTGAACCCAAGTCACAAAAACAAATACTACCAAATAAACATTTGTTTGGAAAGTAACAAATCAACTTGAGGATCGGTGATTTTAAGAAAAATGGCGACGTGATCAAAGTTTTTCTTACCACATCTCGAAATCTTGATTTCTTCATTTTTATCCAATTATAGACGTTACAAAAAGTTGGTGTGTAAAGAGGGATTATAGGGACACATTTGTGATCAACTGATCATAAAGGTCTGAAGCTTAATTACTAAAAATACAATATGACAAAAGTGTAGAAGATCAATGTGACATACCTGACTTTGAAAGATTTTGGTCCTCTCACCACCCTCTGGCAATTACACGACTTGCATACGTTTCGATGTTGGTTTTGCACATGACTTTGAGAGTCATTTCTTCGGTGAAGCTTCTGCTTGCAATTGTTTTTTGCTTTAAGATTTAGTTCTCTTGTGGGGCTAATTGGTTCACAATGAGTATGGAGAAGAAACCTGTTAATAATACAGCAGGTCTTTAAAGAAACACCAGACCTGATACAATAAATAAATATACTAATTTTAGTATAGTATTGACAACGAACTCTTTTGGTCATGCATTAGACAAATAATACTGTAGTTCATATATGCTCAAGGCTTTATCTATTTCTTTGTCTTGATCACGTATAGAAGTTAGGGTTGCAATTCGTGTGTGTTTAGCGGACTATATCATCATCTTTTAGTCTGCTAAAGATCCACCCATCCTACCCACTGAAGATGAACTCTTACCGTTTGGCTCATAAAGTTAAAGTTGAAAATTTCCTTAAAACCTTTTTTTCAAATATTTTTTTTTTTTTGGTAAAAGGGTAACAATGACCCCGGTAAATAGAACCAAAAAAAGCGTTGAAGTACAAGGAATATGGCTGAAATGCCACATTAACCGCAAGCTACAGGCAGCTTGTTAAACAAAATGTTTATGACAGGCCATAAACATTAGCTAGTCTAGAATACTGGAAATAAATAAACTAGACAAGAACCAAGATGATAACATAAAGTTACGAGAAACATAATAAAATATCAACATGGGATCAGCCAGTAGGAGTGCTTGCCCCAAAATTAGTGTTGAGAAGATTCACCGATTCATCAAAAACGACCTCGACTCCCTCCTCATTATCTTCCTCGCTTAGTTGAACCCCTTCATCAATACCAGGCATGGACAAAGATGAAAATTTATTAGATGTAGAAACACTGTTCATTTGAGCTTTACCCTTGTTCGGACCATTAGGATTACTAGTCTGCTGCAACTGACCAGATTTAGTATTCAACTTTCTACTATTATCACCACTCGTACTTGTAGTATCCAAGCGAGTTTTTGGACGAAAAACAACCGTCTTTCCTATTTGGGAACCCTTACTCAATGGAACACCTCTCGGAACTTGATTCCCTAAATTACCTTTGTACTTCTTCCTCTTACTTTACACTTGTTGGAATCCATCATTATCAACATGAGTTGTCACATTTTCAACCGTTGTAGGTTTAACATTTTTCGGACAAGAATCAAAGGAATGACCAAAAATATTACAAGTATGACATCTAGGCGGTTTCCATTCGTATTCAACACGAATTAATTCCTTAGTACAACCAGAGCCTTCAAGATCAGGGACACCAATAGTAACGTTATCTATAAACTCCGAATCAACGTTCATCTCAGTAAGACAACGAGCAAAACTACACCGACCCCAAGACTCTTTGCACATATTATCAGTATAATTATCCATCATAATAAGCTTACCAAGAAACGAAGCAATTAAACTAATACCTTCCTCTTCAAATACCTGTAGCGGGACATCATGAAACTTGACCCATACCGGAATACGAGTTAATTCCTCCTTTTGAAGATTCGTTTTCATAGTCCATTTCTTAAGAAAAATTGGTGAATTACGAACCATCCACGGACCACCTTCCAGAACCGCATTAAGACCCTCACTAGACCCAAATTGAAAAAAGAAAAAACCTTTCTCATTCATCATGATACGCTTAAGACCATGTTTTGCCCAGTTATTCTTAGCAAAATACTCAACCACAGGAAATGCAATCCTTTTACCAAGAAAGTGACCATATAAAGTGTTTTGGTAGCGAGTATTTACTTTTTCAACAACCTTCTTAGGAATAGAAATATTAACCCCTTCACAGACATTATCAGAATTAAACGAAGAAGAGACTGCATTAATACCTCCATTAGTAGACGTAACCATATCAGCTTCAAATTTGCAAAGTAATTCCAGAATTTCTTTAGCACGGTCATGTGAGATCAATCCCCACAAAGGATGTTTCTTCATTCTCAATTCATGCATAAATTCACCCGCATCACCAACCGTGCAAATCGTTACACCAAATAATTTCAAAACCTCATGTAGATTACACGGTTGCATACCATTAATTGTTGCAGCCTTAGCTGCAAGGT
Source organism: Glebionis coronaria (assembly GCA_025667525.1). Taxonomy (NCBI): domain Eukaryota; kingdom Viridiplantae; phylum Streptophyta; class Magnoliopsida; order Asterales; family Asteraceae; genus Glebionis; species Glebionis coronaria. Next base: position 237,595,354 of record CM046880.1, read on the forward strand.
CCAAAGATACATCACAAGAAGAGGAAACATTTGGAATAGAGTCATCTGTTTCCTTAGCCATTTGTGCTGAGTGCACACTCGAACCACCTGAACTGAGTGAAGACGTTTTGCTAGTAAGATTCATATGGCGTTCACACAAAACTTCATAATAAAGCATAGTGGTCTCCTTAGGTAAGGTAGACCATTTAGGAAATTTGTTTGCCTTAACACCATTTGCAAACACTTCAATGTCACGCACAGTATTCAGAGGAATAGAAAACAAATTAGATATCTCCTCTAACGTTACTAAAACCTTAAGATTAGACACCATAACCCTATCATTCCAACCTGTAAACAATGGCTTATCACTTTCATTGCTCGAATCCATGTTCAATCAAACACAGCCCTAACCACGAAAAAAAAAAACCCTAAACAAACAGTAACTATATAATTTTTTTTTTATCGTAAAACCGAAACCCAGATTCAAAGACACCTAGGAAATTAATAGCGACTGCCACTTAATACCGAAACCTAGGAAATTAATAGCGACTGCCACTTGATTAAAAGTCAGCCGCCAAAAATTATTAGCTAGAATTTCAGCCGCCAAAAAGTCAGCCGATCACAAGATGTCAGCCGACCAGTTTAATAACTAAAAGCAACCGACCAATTCAAATCCAATAGCAGCAAGGACACTTTAATGCAGGGAAAAGACAAGGACGATTTAATGCAGCCGCCACAACATAATACTGAAGAATAATTAAATTCAACCGCTCAAAATCAATACCCAACCCCACCTATAAGAATGTCAGCCGCCAAAGCTAATCAGCCAACCACAAGAAACAGCCGACCAATATTAAATGTTTAGCCCTGAAATCTGAATTGATGAGGAGAGTCAGCCGACCAAGTTGCAAATACAATTAATACCAACCACTTAAAAAGATAACCGAAACCCTAAAAACAAAAAATGTGACACACAATTTAAACAATCAAACGACAAAACTTTGTCCAGGATGCACCGACCAAATAAAGACAAAAAACCACCAATGAGAGCAGCAAACAATCGCACAATAATGACAGCCAAAAAAACGAAAAAAAACCAATTTAATTTACCCTAAAATCAATCAACCAAATAAAAACTTTGTTAACTCAAGAATAATCAATGATTATTCGAGAAAACTGCATCATTAGAAGGTATTCGGATTAAAGGAGAAAAAAAATTAGGTTATGAGAAGAAGGGATTGTTGGAAATACGTTTTACGTATTTATGAAGGATCGGTCGCTCCAACGATAATTATGTAATGGGCTCGTGGTCCACTTAATATTGTATAGTCCATATAGCCCACATGTAGGGTGGGCTATATATATACCCCTCCTAGCATGTTAGGAGGGGGTTGGTTAGTTCATTCATTCACACTTTCATTAATCTAATCTTACTTTCTCTCTCTACTTTTCTTCCCTCTCCTTTCTCTCTCTACACCTAATCTTCCTCCTTCCCCATTTCTTCCACCAAATTCATAGATCTAATCCATCCATTTACCAAATCCTTAGAATTAGTAGGCCTTCAATTGGTATCAGAGAGCCATGGTTGAATCTTAGGATTTGCTTATTTTTTATCTTTTGATTTGGTGGTAAAAATCCTTTCTTTTCTAATTTTTTATAAATCTTTTAATCATTCGATTAACTTTCTATCAATTTTTTATAAATTTTATCAATTTTTATTTTTTTTTATCAGTTTTTATTTTGTTCGTGTGTCAGTTTTATAAATCTTTTTCATAATTTTTTTTTTTAATCAGTTTTTATCATTATTTTTTTCTTCTCATCTTTTTATAATCATTTTTATCAAATTGATGTCTAGATAAGCAGTTTCAGTTTTATTAGTTTTTTTTATTATCTGTTATTTTTGTCCAATTCTGTCCAGATCTTTCCAGTTATCAGTCCATAAAAAGTGTAATTAGTCCAAATCCGTCCATATTTTCTTCTTTTTCATACGAGTCCAAAACTGTCAAATCTGTCTACTGTCCAACTCAATCCAAATCTGTCTGTTTTCATATCAGTTTTTTTTCGATTATTCCGCATAGACTTTCTGCATACATTTTCCGAATAGACAAATCTTTCCGAGTAGACAAAACTTTCCGAATAGATCAAAAGTTCCGAATAGACCAAAAGTTCCGAATAGACCAAAAGTTCCGAATAGACCAAAAGTTCCGAATAGTCAAAACTTTCCGAATAGGAAAATCTTCCGAATAGGAAAAACTTCCGAATAGGAAAATCTTCCGAATAGGACAATCTTCCGAATAGGAAAAACTTCCGAATAGGTTTTTCTAACAACTCGACCCAAACAGTGACTCTTGACTCAATCCTCAACCAACAGACTCACAATCCTACAACACTCGACTCCCTCATCTCTCAACGTCCAACAACATCACCTCTCGACTCACACTCGACGACCTCTCGACCCACATACTCTTACAACTCGACCCTTACAAACAAACACCCCACAAACCCTCGAAAGACCCACCTCTCGTCCCCACACACCCATCCTAGACTCTCCCATAACTCTCTCCCATAACTCTCTCCCTCGACTAAAACAAACTCACCCTCGTCATACATTCCCTCCCCAACCCAAACCAACAGGACTCTCAAACATTCTCACCCACGTCAAACATCCTCGTCTCACCTTAACCCTTGACTCACCACTCCCTCACTCACAAACACCTCTCGACTGAAATTAAAAAACCAACACAAACCAAACAAAGACCCACGAACAAAACCAACATCCAACCTCACTCGACTCACGAAAAACACCAACTATACTTAAGACTCACCGACACCCTCCCTCACAGACTCGACAAAGCCCCCACCCTCGACTCATTTACCCACCCACACCGACACCCTCTCCCTATCGCCTCACAAAAACAATTCCAAATCACACACAACACCCTCCCTCACTGTTTGCGACTCAACAACACAAAAAGACACAACTCAAAACTTGACCAGAAAGACGCTACAGGAGAGAGAGACTCAATAAATAACATGCAAACAAAGTTAAAGAACCTTACCCGAGATCTTATTTTTTAAAGATCTTGAAGAATTGAACAATCAAACCATTGTTTTCATTGTTTGTTGGTAGTAATCAAGAGAAGATAAGAGAGATAGGGAGGCGGAGGATGGTGATCTGATTTGATTTTGTTTTGAGATTGAGAGAGATAGACTGCGTTTTGGTTATCTGTGGAGAGAGAGAGGGTTGATTTTTTGGTGTGTGTGATTTAGTCAAACAAGAAAGTGGGGCTTTAAATGTGGCGGATATAACAAAGACACAGCAAACAAGAAAGTGGGGCGGTGATATATTTTTTTTTGGGGCCACGTGTTGCCAGGCGGAGTAAACAAGGATTTGGAATATCATTATAATATTTAGTTTTTTTTAGAAAACGTAATAAATTTTCGTTACACTTATTTTTTTTTAAATTTTGGTTACATTTTCTTTTACGTATTTTTAAGATTAAATCTAAATTTTTATTTTCAGTTACATTTATTTTGTCTTTTTGTCATTTTTAAAATTTTAGTTTTATAAATTTTTTGGCTTATTATTATTTTTTTTTTTGGCAAATCGTGTTAAGGCGGGTATTTTTTAAAGTTACCGTGACAAATTTTTGACGGGTTCTATTTTTAGCGACTACGGATTTTTGATCAGATTTTATTCATAATCTTTTGAGCCGATAACAACTTTTGAGCCGCGTCGTCTTGTTCAAACCCGACAACAACAACAGCCACATCATTTTTCCTCGATTACCAATGGAATCGTTAAAATCGACACTTAAAGAGGGAGAATCGCATCAAGTGCAAGCCAACGCTAGGGAAAGTGGTATAACTTCATTTCGAATGCTTCAGTATCATCTAGTTAATCTTTCACGGATTCAAGGAGGGAGCGAATTTGTGACAATCTTTGGACAAGATCGTCATATATTCATCGACTCAATTTTCACCACTTTGACCCAACTCGCCGAGCAACTCAACCATAACAACTTTAATCACTCTGCATCAGCACTTGCATATAAGGCTCTTGTGACACACCTCACGCCTTTCCTCCAATTTAATATCATCAAGCCTGAAAGTTCAATGATTTGCCAATCGTTTCTTCGAGATACACATACCGAGCTTCGAGTTTTCCGTGATACGATTTTGAAACTCATGTCATCGGTCTCGTCTTCGATTTATGAAAGATCTCGACTTCAGCAAACGTATGATAATGGAGTGCAAGAATCAATGCCGCAGATGCAAGAGGAGAATGGTCATACGGTTGACAACTTGGAGCCTAACGATGACAAGAGCACGGATTCAGAAGGACAACATGATATCAGTGGCACGTCAGGGAATGTTCACGAGATTTCTCTTGATGACACCTTACCCATTTATGACGAAGAGCCTGCAAACATGGTACAATGTGATGTTGGTTATGATGTATATGCTGATAACATGCCGTATATTGAGCATTCTGAACCTAATTATGACAAACATGGGATGGAAAAGAGTGATAGAAATACCACTTCTGATTCATCCGATGTAAGTCATAATGGGGGAGAGATTGTTCAGAATGCTATAGTACATCATGAAAATTGTATTATAACTGCTTCATTGTCTGCTTCTGATTCCAAGATTAAAGAGCTCGAAACGATCGTAGCTCGGCAATCAAAAGATCTTGAGGATGCCAAACTTGAATTTTCTAAGAAAACGGTCAAATTTGAAACATACTTTGAAAAACTTGAAAAATCAAACGTTGTTCTTGAAAGAAAATTGGATCAAACTGTTTTAGATTCTAAAGCTGAAAAGGATAATCTTTTGAAACAAATTCAACTGCTTGAATCTAAGTTGGCATCCCAAGATAACGTGCTCAAAGAGAATGAGAATTTAAAAGCCCAAGTACAGGAAAAGGTCTTTGCTATAGCCGCGTTGAAAAACGAGTTAAGGAAAAGTAAAGGACCTAGTGTGGACACTAAGCTTGAAAAACCATCAATCTTGGGGAAACCGCCTACAAATCAGTTCGTCAGACAACCTACTGCATTTGGATCCGAGCGATCACAATCCTCGAGACCGCGGTTTGCCTCCCAAGTTGATTTGGGTCATATTTCTAGAACTGTCACTCCAGCAACTAGGCCCAATGTGATCACTCCAGCTTTAGCAAGACCAAATCATATGATTGCCTCTAGTTTCCCTAAAAATATCAAGACCACGTCTAGAACTAGTTCAAATGACGTTTGCCACAAATCTGGTCAAAGGGAAGCTATTGAAAAGACACATGTAAGAGATAGCAATGTCCAACCTAGTCAGATGCCTTCTAGATTACCCAACACTGCTAACCGTAGCATGCCATCTTCTAGGAGCATCGATCAATCATCTAGGAATTATTCAGACATTAAATATGCTACTTGTAAAACATGTAGAAAATGTGTCTTTACGGCAAATCATGATGCTTGTGTCAAAAAATTACTTGATGAGGTGAACTCCCGTGCTCGAATTAAGTCCCAGTGGATAGCTAAAATCAAACCCTTTGGTAAAGTTTGGCGCCCCACTGGTAGAAATTTCACTCTTGTAGGAAACGAGTGCCCTTTAACTAGGATAGTCTCCGATTCTACTAAGTCTACTAGGGAGGAACTTGCAAAGGATGATACATCACTTAAGCCTGAACTTAAGATTTTCTATAAAAGGAAACGTTTGCCAACTAAGACAAGTGAATCATCTCCTCAGGTCACCTCTGACACAAGTAAAGCCAACTGTGAACCCCCACGTGCTTCTATAATTGATATCGCTAACCCTTGTCAAAGCAAGCAAATTCCTAATAAGATTGCAGGTACCAAAGTTGATGTTCCAAAAGAACGAAGCGGTCCAATCGTTGTGTACCGTTCAACTAAGGACACTCTTAGAGTCTGGTTGCTGAAGAAGCAGATATCAGAGAAACAAATGTCTCAGGGGATTCATGGTTAAGCTGCAATACAAGGACTTACAGTCACATAACAGACTGTAACTCGATCTCAAAAGACAGGAAAGTTCATCCCGATGATGAATTATCCTAAAAACGAGAAATTCATTTTTCTCGGGCATGAGCTTATATCAAAAACATTCCAAGTTTTTAAGCTCATGCATCAAGGCTTATAGATAAATGACAGTCTATAACCCGCTCTTCAAAGAAAGGAAAGTTTATCGCCGATGATAAACTTATCCTCATTAACGAGAAATTAAATTTTCTCGGACACGAGCTTACGTTAAAACCATTCAAAGGTTTTAAGCTCGTGTACATGACTTACAGTTAAATGTCAGACTGTAACTCGAACTTAAAATAAAGGAAAGTTTATCGTTTATGATAACTTATCCTCTTAACGAGAAATTCACCTTTCTCGGTCATGAGCTTGTATTAAAACATTCGAAGTTTTAAGCTCAGAAAGGAAAGTGTATCTTTTAAATAAGAGAACTTTTCCTCATAACGAGAAATTAACCTTTCTCGGTCATGAGCTTTCCGTTAAAACAGTCAAAGTTTTCAAGCTCATGAAAAACGACTTCTAAGTAAATGTCAGCTTAGGACTCGTTCTTCAGATAAAAGGAAAGTTTATCGCCGATGATAAACTTATCCTTAACAACGGGAAGTTTACAACTTCTCGGACTTGAGCTCGCTTTTAAGATATTCAACATCTTAAGCTCAAGTAATTGGTTTTCAAAACATTGAACACAATTTTTCGAGAATTTCTCAAAAGGTTTTTCTAAATCTTTCAAAATTGTGTGTTCAAAAACGTTTTGATAAAACGAGCATGTCTTCTGGAATCGATAATATTTACGAACCTAGAAATGTCATTCAATAATGACACGGGGTTGTAAATAAAGTTCGAGCAGAAGTTCAAACTTTTAAAACATGCTCAAAATGGTTTGCTATTATTTCAGATAGCAACCCGCTTTTCATATTCAAGTCAAGCATTTCACCGGAAAGCTTTGACTCTACAACGAGAATTAATTTTCTCGGGGACGTGACGAGGTGACCAACATTCGTGAACAAGAACCATGTGCTTCTTTCATATGCTGTTCTCCATTATTCAGGTCCAACCTCGTACATTGCTAATCTTGTGAATTCATTATTATATCTGATCTTTGCACGTAATAAATACCTTACACTTGTGTTTAAAAGGTATTTAATTTACGTTTCAAGTACACCCTCATTAATTTGAGGGGGAGCTTGTGTCATTCATGAAGATAATTGGATTTACATTTTTCTTCCCAAATTTTCTTAAAATGCTATTAAATCAATTGATATTAAAAACATCGATTGGGTTAATATTTTTAATATGGGGGAGAAAATGTGATTTAATATGGGAAATGATTAATCACAAATGGTTTGACTTAACGTGTTAGCTCATCCCGACATGTGCGAAATGTTTTCGAATATCGTAGCATATGTTAAGGGGGAGCAAAATGGATTTGCACTTCAAAATGGATTTCATGGTGACATACACTTACCCAAAACATCTCTTTTCACGACGATGAAGATTATGGTGACATAAGGATGGTAGGATAGGTTAAAGTCCAATGATTTCTCTAGAACCGGAGGAATCTTCCCAAGGACATTCCATAGCTAGAAATAGTAGTCCTTAGGAAAGATGGAGAAAGATTGTGAACGTAGCTGAATGCCGACCAAGTACTTAAGTTAGCACTGGAACAATCACAACAAGGTGCTAGTTATGACGTATTGGTAAGCATTGAAGGGGTTGAAGAATGAAAAAGAATTGTAAAGATAAAGGGTGTAAAGAAAGAAGCCCTCCTTACAACCTTAGGCAGAAATCGGGTCAATTCATATGCTATTGAGATCATTTTAATGATTCTTGATATTGAAGATAGACATCATGGACCCAGTGATGCAAGGCACAACCCATCCCAGCTAACTCAGATATCTCTTAAAAGATATTTGTTTTAATCACACGGAGATCAACACATTATCTATTGGTTTATTCACTCCGAATAAATTGGTATTGAAAAGGTGGCACTCCTCTCCAGCCTCCGATCACTAAAATCCAAAATGCACGATCGAGTCTAGAGCCATTTGAGATCATCAAATATCTCATTAGGACACACTTTCATTATTTACTTGCTTCTTCACACACTGTGAAAAGTAAGAAAGTTCTTAAGAGTCCTACGCAAAATCTTCATGATCTTGCCTGAACATCCGAGTAATACGAAAGTATTTACAATGAAGATGGAAATCCTTCTTGAGCGAATATCAAAAAGCTCATGGTAGGTGACTTGTGCGATTCTTTATGAATCAAACTTGTGATAACTGGAAAGCAACAGTGGTTTAATTCTTAAATGAATTTAAACACGTTCCAGGCCTCTACGCATTATCATATGATCTTGCCAGAACACTCAGAGTGACTCTTTATTGATCACAGTGACGAGTGGAAATCCTTCTAGTGTTAACATCAAACAGCACTTGGTAGGTAACTTGCAAGATTCTATATGAATCAAGCTAGTGACAACTGGAAAGCAACGATGGTGCGGTTCTTAATTGAACTTCACTTGTTCCAGGAACATGAATTGACGGCTTCAAATCATGCGGATAATATTATCCAAATGATTCACTCTTTACGTTCGCAGTCAGCTTTGGACGGTCGAGTAAAGAGAACGGGTTTACCCGCGAAATCTTGTCAAGGAGGTTCTTTATTGAAACTACCTGTCACAAGTACGATATTTAATATCGTCCAACGGTCTTCACCGACCGGAGGTAAAATGCTACCGAATTAGAATGAAATGTTCAAGGCCATTTCATCCGTGTATATTGTTTGTTGCTAACTGTCTTATGCAGCGTAACAAGAAGGTGGCATTGCGGTGTACAATCCAGAAGAAGTCGTCACCACATGCTTATACTACATACAATTAGTACTTCAACAAATTCAAGAAAGTCTGAAGGTCAAGTCTTCCGCTGTATCAACTCTGAAGCTTTCAAGAATTTAAAGGTATAAGTATGTGGAACATGAAGTCACGAAGAGGCAAATTTCACAAGTGATGAATGCACAAGGTCAAGGCAAGGAAACATGCTCAAGACTAAAGTCAAAGATCACATCAAGCATATTCACAAGAACAAGATCGAAGACTCAAGCATAGATGCTAGGTTTAAGATTTTGTAAAATGGTGTGACCTCCCTTAGGGGGAGATTGTTGGAAATGTGTTTTCCCAAAGAAAGTCTCGGTCACATCATTATTAGCATAGATCACGAGCCATAGAATATTTAGAACTTTGTAACTTGGAGCGACCTCCCTTAGGGGGAGATTGTTGGAAATACGTTTTACGTATTTATGAAGGATCGGTCGCTCCAACGATAATTATGTAATGGGCTCGTGGTCCACTTAATATTGTATAGTCCATATAGCCCACATGTAGGGTGGGCTATATATATACCCCTCCTAGCATGTTAGGAGGGGGTTGGTTAGTTCATTCATTCACACTTTCATTAATCTAATCTTACTTTCTCTCTCTACTTTTCTTCCCTCTCCTTTCTCTCTCTACACCTAATCTTCCTCCTTCCCCATTTCTTCCACCAAATTCATAGATCTAATCCATTACCTAATATTTTTTGGCAGCCATTGATGTTTTTAAGGTTTATTCACTGTTTTTTTTTTTTTTTTTTTTTTTTTTTTTTTTTTGCAAATATTTTTATTATCAAAGAATGAATAGACACATAAAAACACTTGCATTACAAGGAAAACATAGAATATTTTCACACTTACATGTGAACCGAGATAATGTTTAATGCAGTGGCAAGAGAATAAGAAAAGAGAAATGTGTTACAAACAACAGAGACTAATCCATAACGCATTTTAACAAAGTTGAAAGAAAACAAAAAATACTTATGGGCAACAGAATTGCATACGACTCCAGCAGGTTCTCGACACTTTTAACAAAGTATATGACCAAAAGATGTTTTATGCAATCAATATGTTACATATTAGCATCCTCTCTAGCAACACAGAAAACACATACAACGCCTTTCACTTGGAAATTCTATTCAGACGTATAATGTATAGATAGATGGAACAAATATTGAAAGAGAAGAAAATATTGTAACAAATTCAGTATAGGGTGTCAAAAATGTTTGTGCTAGCAAATGATCTTATGACTAACCCTATGAACATCAATGCAGAATTTAAATCAACTTATCCTTGGCACTTCTCTCCATGCATTCCCTGTTTCATAACCGAGATAAACAATTACCTTTCATATTATCACATGAACTTGATGATAAAACTGAATCGTACCTCATTCTCATGATGATATAAGCTCCTTTCTTAGATATGTTACCAGACATCCATATTTACACCATTTAACAAAATTAATAATAACAAAACATTTGCGGATATATATGAACTCAAACTAAATTACCTTTTTGCAATCAGAAACAATCCATCATGTTCATTAACACCGTTCTTTAATTATCCATTAACACAGTTCGCAATCAGAAACTAAATTACCTTTTCGATTATGTTAAACCTTTAATTATCCATTAATAACTTGATTTTACTCAGTTAAAAGTATCGTTGTTCCAGTCTCTTCGAATTGAAAGAGGGTTTAACGTGCGACTCAGTCGTCTTTTGGTAGAAAACAATTGATTGGTCATTGTAGTAAAGTAAATTGCAAGACTTTAAAATAAATGGCTGTAATTAAAACTAAAACTAATCAAAACGTAAATGGTGCAAAATTAAGACTTTAAAATTAAATGACGAGAAATTAAATGACGTAAAATTAAAGCACGACGAAAAGTAAATTTGACAAGTTAATTAAAATGAAAGTAAAATTGACAATTTAATAAAAATAAAAGCTTTAAAAATTAAACTAAAAATTACTAGAAAAACACTTGGTAAAAACAGAGATTTCGGGAAGCATGAAAAATTTGAAAATTTAAAACGTAATGAAAAGTAAGCTTGGAAAGATAAGATAAAAACAAAGACAAAAGTTAGATCGCAGTCACGATCGTAACTCACGATCGTACCCTGGATCGTACTCTCGATCGTGGCCGAGATCATAATGAGCGATCGCAGCCAAGGAGCTTAAGATTGGATCGTAACCACGATCGCAACAAGTGGATCGCAGTCACGATCGTACTCTTCGATCATACTACCAGATCGTACCCACGATCGCAGCCAATGAACGTGGCTTGGATCGCAACGGCCAATCGCACCGTTGATCGCACTCTATGATCGTACCCACGATCGCAACAAGTGATCGTGGTGTGGATTAAGGAGTGTGATCGTACTGATCGATCGTACTATGGATCGCAAGTAGAAACCCTAGGGGCTTATGCGATCACACTTACTCGATCGTACTGGGAAAACTCTTAAGAAAGTTACGAAGGAATCAAATAAGCAAATAAACAAATACCAAATAAGCACTTTTGACAATAAGCAAATAACAAAAACTTAATTAAAACAAGAATAAGCGAAACAAAATAAGCTAAAATTTAAAAACTTTTCAAAACAAAAATAAGCAAACAAAATAAGCAAACTTTTAAAAAGATAAAACTTTTAAGAAAACTAAAAAAACAATAAGATAAATACGAAATAAGCAAATAAGATTGTCAAGCTTATAGCTTAATTCGTATAAAAGCCTAGATAGAGATAAAAAGATAAATGTTTTACTCAATTAATCAATAATTAAGCAAACGAATACTTAATCCGAATTGATAATCAAAATCAAAAGCAAGAAAAGTAGAATAAGACGGATAATAAAAAGCTTGATTAAAGGAAAGTAAAGATTCAACAACAAAATTAAAAGACTTACTTGAATTAAAGGCAAGAAATTAAAGGTTCAAGACAAGGAAATTAAAATGACAATTAAGTAAATGACATGAAAATTAAAGGTGCAAGTAATTAAAGGTGGAGAGCTAAGTTGTCAAATTAGCTAACAACATTAAATTAAGTGAAATGGTTCTATTTATAGGGAGAAGGGAAAGGGAGCATGTGTTGGAAGCTTCCTTCTTTATTTCTTTCTTTCTTTCTCGTCTTTTCGTCTTCTAAATTCTTCGACTTTTTCGACTTTGTCTCGGGATTAATTAAACTCGTCTTGTAATTTCTTCATTAATTTAGACTTGAGTTATTTGGCTTTATTAAACTTCCGTCTTTAGACTTGTTCTTCGATAAATCTTCATAATAGGCCTTGGACTTCCGTTCTTTTTGCACTCTTGATCTTTTGACATCGTCTTTTGTCTTTTTCTTCGATAAAAGTCCGTGAAAGCCCGTGTTTTCTTCCCTTTTTCATATTTTGGTCCTAAATCTCAACAAAAACACAAACCACGCATAATTCCGACATTTACGACATAAAATACACGTTTTGGCTTGGTTATTATTATAATTAAGTGGTAAAAGGATAAGTGTTTTCACACTTATTAAATCCCCTACACTTGACCATTGCAATATCCTCATGCAATGTATTAATTACAAAGCAAGTCTTACATTTTCCATCACAATTAATCCATATTGGCCTTTATTAAAGAGACAAAATATTTAAAGGAAGAAAACAAGTAAAAAGATCAAAAACTTACCTTGGGGTTTTGGAATGTCATGAATGATTATCATCCTCAAGTTTCACGTTCCCATACCAAGCTTAAAAACGAGATCATTGTTATTATAAGTTAGCAAACTAACACAAACTCATGTGGGCCAATTATTTACTTAGACTCCCTTATTCCTAGGTGTATCTCTTATATTTTATTGTTGTCTTTAATGATCACGAGGATGCATTATTGACTTATTTCGATAGTTTATTTAGGCCGAAAATAAAGTAGGACGATTTAATCAATAGTTAGCTAAAGGATAAAATCTTTTAAAACTGCTTCTCGGGACCTCATAAAGTTCATATCTTGGCATAACTCGCTTCACAATTTGAGACCTTTTTCGGACCGATATTTGGTAGCGACTTCATACTTCAAATCTTTGAGAAATGTTCATGAAATAATGGTCTTCTCTTCGTAATAGGAATTTCTTCACTTGAACTTTTTGAGAGATTCTTCATATTTGGACCACGACTTCTTCATTTTTCTCCAATCTTTATTTGGGATTTTGATATACAACGATCCGCCTCCTTTTAGGACTTGGATCTATTTATCCTCATACCTTGTTAGGGCCTTTTTGGATAGACTTCTCCATGATCTTTAGGGGAGTATTTGCTTTTCGTCGTGTGTCTCGATCCTTCATATTGATTTTTGATAAATGATTCTTCACATCACTTAGGATCTTTAGCAACAAAATGTAGCCCTCATCCCTTGTTAGGGCCTTTTTGGACTCGCCAATCTTCGCATCCCACTTCAATAAGTTATGCCTTGGCTATGAACTCTAATTAATACCGAGCAACTTTTAACGATCTTGGGCTAGAAGCTAAGTAACTTTTCAAATCGTACGACCTTATTTATTGCAATTAAATTTATTAACAAGCGATGGGAGAAAAAGCTCATAATTAACTCACATAAATTCATGAAAGAATACCAAACTTATAATTGATTCTATCATCTCTCGTTCTCCACAATTTAAAATCTCAAGGAATGAGACTCGTGGATGCTTAGCCTATTAAATCAAAGTTTTGGGTTTTCAAGTCGTCTATAGGATCTTGCAAACTCTTAGACTCTTTCAAGTTTAGAATTCGCATTTTAAAGTTCCCTTGATAAACGACTTTCTAGGATCAATTATAGGAACTTGCGAAAAGATCTTGTTCTTAACCCGTAAGAGTAAAGACTTTCGCGTTTTAAAGTTCCCTATATAAAAGCCTAGCAAAACTTGACTTGAACACGTTAAGGATACTAGCTAGAGTAAACTTGGATAAGTAAACTCGGGTTGAGTCAAAAGATTCACAACGTTTAAAAATTAAAACCACTTTATTAAAAATTTATTCTAGCAACAAAAGAAAACAACAATAACAAAGGTAAAACTAATATGCCAAAATAGATCAAATTTTTTGAAAAATGTCGAAAAATCAATTTTCCGGTTAAAATGAGGACAAATACACGGAAAAGCCCACTTAACTTCGATAGAAGTCCCCCCTACACTTAATATAAACATTGTCCTCAATGTTTAAGCATGTGGAAGTAAACTCCCCTACACTTAGGACATTGTGCACGTTGTTTAAATCTCGCTAAGGAAGAGACAACTAAAGTGATTCCTATTTTAATCATAAGTGATAAAATAATGAATCAAAAGAGTTTAGGATAGAACCGGGAAGACGGGAACACGGAATCACGGGTCGTCAAAATTCATCAAGAATGGATCTTTGAAAGCGTGAATCCCTGCACATGATTAGAAAGAAAACAACAAACACATACTAGGGTCTCCCCCTATACTTATTATAAAAACAAATTAAAAAAGGATAGATACTGCGGGTTGCCTCCCGAGAAGCGCTTGTTTTTGTTAACCGAGTCGTGAGCCTGACTCGACCTTGATTAGCATGGTAAGAAGCTTAAAACACATCCACCGGGATCAAAGACATGGTTTTCATCCAACAAATAGCACAAGCTTAAGGCGAACAAGGCAAGCCAAAGAAGAGTAGGCAAGGTTCCCTTAAGCAAAGATGCAGCAGGTGGTAGCAAGTGTGCTGAGGTGCAAGCATATCTCCATTGTGTCCAAAAATCTTTCCTTTTATTTCATCAGATGGATACTGAGATGGCTTAAAAAGTACAGTACCGGGGTCGAACACCTTTTCCTTTAGGGGAAAATAAGACTCGAACTCAGTAGAATTTGAAGAAGATCCACTCATAAATCTCACAATCTCATCCTCAGAGGGAGGATAAAGAGGTGTCAAGACATAAGTACTGTGGATATCGGTGTCGACCGACTTCTTCTCCTTTGCAATGGGTTTCTTCATATCCAAAGGAGGATAAAGACCATGATCCTCAAAGTCCAAAGGAGGAGCATCACTTTCATTTGGGAAGTAAGTGTTGAGAAAAGTAGCAAAATCTTCCTCAAATGAGTAGTCATCCAAAGTAGGATTAATCATTGTTAGCGGAGGATCTTCATAAAAAATAGGTGCAAGGTCATCATGTGAAGAATCACTCGAAAGAGTATCGACATCTTCAAAATCATCATATGTTGGCATGTCTGGATACTCTGAAACAAAGTTATCATAATCATCCCCATCGGAACTAGAATCATCATCATAAGCATCATAGATCGGTGGAGAATCATAAATTGGTGGAGGATCAGAATTGGAGAGAGAATCATCCACATCATCTTGGAAGAGTGGATTATCATAGCAAGAATCGAATAGAGGATTGTTGTAGACGACAAAATCATCAAGCACATTAATCATATTCGCTGACTCTCTTCCATTGGGTTTGGTTATGATCTTCCCCATTTTAAAAACTTGTGCTTCATTCGCGGCCCTTAAGATTAACTCACCTTCGGCAACATCGACTAATGCTTATCCGGTTCTCAAGAATGGCCGACCAAGTATTAATAGAATACGAGGGTCCATTTCATAATCAACAACAACAAAATCGACCGGAAAAGTGAAGGTGCCAACTTTAATAAGCACATCTTCCGCAATACCAAGAGGGTAAACGAGTGTGATTTGCAAGCTCAAGAGTCATCTTCGTTGGTGTAAGGTCGGGTAATGATAACTTTTTCCAAACACTTAAAGGCATCAGATTTATACTTGCCCCGAGATCGGCTAAGGCAGTAAATTCTTCGGTTTGGTGAAAAGTACATGGTAGCACAAAACGACCGGGATCTCCAAGTTTCTCCGGAAGTTCTTTAAGAAGGACGGCAGAACAATTTTCATTCAATCGAGTATTAACAAACTCGGCCATCTTCTCCTTCTTATTAAGCAATTCCTTAAACATCTTAACAAATTTAGCCATTTGTGCTAGAGCTTCAACAAGGCTAAAGGTGATGGTCAGTCCCAAAATCTTCTTCAAATAGTTCGACACTTGAATGTCATCCTAGGTTTGCAGTTTGGCCTTGTCTAAGCGAGATGGATAAGGAATGTTGAGTTTAGTTGGTGTAGGTGTAGCAGGTAAAGGTTGAGATGTTGAAGGTTTAAAGGTGGAAGGTGGGGTTGGTGAAGGGTTCTTCTTGGGTACTTCAGTAAGAGGTGGAGACGGTAATGGAGAACTAATACTAGGCGTGGGAGTAGGCGAGATAAATGGTGGTGGAGGAGGTGTAAATGGAGTAACCGGGGGAGGGATAGATGGTCCTACTAAGGTTGCTCCACTGCGTGTAGTAATAACACTCACATTCGCTCTCGGGTTGGTGACGGTATTTGAAGGTAGAGAGCCCGAAGTAGAGGGTTGAGTAGTTGGTAAGAAAGTATCCAGCATATTATTCAAATCATTTGTTTGAGTGCTAAAGGAGGTTTGTATATCATGTCGAAGCTCGGATCTAATATCATTCCCTTGCTTAGTGATATCTCCTTTCAAGTTGCTAATTTGGCTTTGCAGATTCTTGATTTGCTCTTCTTGGATTCTCATTAAAGCTTCAACATCATGATTAATGGGTGGTGGTTGTTGAGCGGGTGGGTGATAAGGATTAGAAGCTCGAGGTGGGTTTGGGTTGCTTCTATTGTAGTTGTTGGGATTGTGGTTTTGAGGAGACAAACCGGGTGCAAGAAAGTTGTTAGAACGGTAACTTAGCAAGTTACGATCACCTTGAGGTCGGGCTTGGTAGTTTTCCGTTGAATAGTTACCATAAGCCGCATACACGTTTTCCGGATTGTCATGAGTAGAAGGACAATCAGTGTATGAATGAGGACCCCCGCAAATCTCACAAGAAAGTGCTACAACTTTAACTTGTTGTTGTTGATTTGTAGCCAAGAGTTGCATATTCTTGCTCATTTCGACCATTGTGTGGGTCAATTCGGTGATATCAGGGTTTGAAGAAGTAGAAGAAACATTGACTCTCGGGTTTGATCTTGAGGATGCGGATGAATCCCAATTTTTGTGATGAGTAGTCATGTTCTCGATAAGCTCTCTACACTCATCGGGTCTTCTTTTCATAAATGTGCCACCGGCGGCTGCATTAATCGTATCACGATCACGAAAAGTTAAACCGTTGTAGAAAGTATAAATTAAGGTGACGGGGAGCATGTTGTGGTTTGGACATCGATCAATCAAAATATTATATTGTTCCCAAGCATCAAAAAGTGATTCATCAGGTTCTTGTGTAAATCCACTAATTTGATTTCGAAGGCTCGTGACCATGGATGGTGGAAAGTAGCGCGACAAAAAGCGTTGAGTCATCTCATCCCAAGTATGTATTGAATTCTTCGGAAGACGATCAAACCATTTTTCGGCATGGTGGGATAAGGTGTGTGGAAATAGGTGAAGGCGAAGAAAATCCATGGTAACACCGGGCAAGTTCATGCTCTGAGTAACGGTAAAGAATTTGTCGAGGTGTTTGTTGGCATCATCATCCGGTAATCCGCGAAATGGACAAGTGTTTTGAACTTGTTGGATCATGTGATGCTTCAACGAAAATTCCGGAGCCGTGATTTGCATCGGCGCAATCGGTCCTCCTCGTCCATTCATCGTTGGTTGACAAAGCTCCTCCATTGTCCGAAGGTCGGGTGGGGGAACATTGTTGTTATTATTATTGTTGAGGTGCGGTGGGTTATTGTTGTTGTTCACACCAGTCATATCTAAATCTTCACGAGTCTCGGGCTCTGGATAAGTTGAAGATCTAGTACGCATACACCTGTAAAAGCAAAAGAAAAACATACCAAAGAAATAGACAATATATATACACTATAAAAATAAAAATAAAAATCTTTTTGGATTTTTAAAAATTTTTAATTTTTATGGATTTTGAACAATTTTTAATTTTTATGGATTTTTGAAAATTTTTTAGCAAGAAAAATAACGTTCACGAGTGAACGGATCCCAAAATTCAACGCGTCTCTCACAGAAAACCGTTAATCTTAACGAAAAGAGCCGGCAGCGGCACCATTTAATAACTCGATTTTACTCAGTTAAAAATATCGTTGTTCCAGTCTCTCCCATTGAAAAAGGGTTTAACGTGCGACTCAGTCGTCTTTTGGTGGAAAACAATTGATTGGTCGTTGTAGTAAAGTAAATTGCAAGACTTTAAAATAAATGGCGGTAATTAAAACTAAAACTAATCAAAACGTAAATGGTGCAAAATTAAGACTTTAAATTAAATGACGAGAAATTAAATGACGTAAAATTAAAGCGCGACGAAAAATAAATTTGACAAGTTAATTAAAATGAAAGTAAAATTGATAATTTAATAAAAATAAAAGCTTTAAAAATTAAACTAAAAATTACTAGAAAAACACTTGGTAAAAACAGAGATTTCAGGAAGCGTGAAAAATTTGAAAACTTAAAACGTAATGAAAAGTAAGCTTGGAAAGATAAGATAAAAACAAAGACAAAAGTTAGATCGCAGTCACGATCGTACCCTGGATCGTACTCTCGAACGTGGCCCAGATCGTAATGAGCGATCGCAGCCAAGGAGCTTAAGAATGGATCGTAACCACGATCGCAACAAGTGAATCGCAGTCACGATCGCAACAAGTGAAAGAAAATTGTTGGAAATAGGGCGCATTAATTAAAAGAACTAATTGCATAATCACAAAATAAATTATAACTAATTCATCATATAATTTAACTTACCTCACATTCGATTAATATGTGAAATTAAAAAGAATCTGCAAAATAAATTTGGAATACATAAATAAATTAGTGTTAATAGCATTTGATGAACAAAACGAACATAAAAAAAATGAAACAAACAAATAAATAAGTCTGAATATAGCAGTAATTGTTTTAGTATGAATAATTGAATATAGAAGTAAAAGAATAAAATTTTTGTTTTTAGTATGCATATAACAGTAGGATTGGCTTAGTACAACAAATTGCATGGTAACCTGGAGGTTGAGAAGAAGATCGTCGTTAGGGATACATGATTAATAGGGGTTTGATAATAAACATATTCGAATGAAATATTTTTCTAGAATCTAAATCTTCCAAAAATGTTTTCAATAATAAACGTATACGAATGAAAGGATTTTTTTGGAATCCAAATCTTCTAATTTCAAAATTTATCTCAAAAGAATTAATTTTGAATATACCTTTTAACCGTTTATATATTTTAATTTGCAAAAAATAATCCAAAAATAACTATTAAAAGACGAAAATTACAAAAATTACTATAAAAAATGATGAAGTGGATTAATGAGGTGCTTATGTGGTATGTCCCTCATCTTATATATATATATATATATATATATATATATATATATATATATATATATATATATATATATATGAATGGGGTAAAATGAGAAGGGGTCTTAAAATAAAAAGTATAGGAAGGATTGTGAGAGTGGCATGTGTCACTATGCCATATCACCATGCCACATAATGATGACACCTCATTATTTTAAAAAATTCGATTTTTTTTTAAAAAAAAAAATTTGAACATTTTTTTTTAAAAAAAATATTTTCGAAAAAAAAAATTTCGAATTTTTTTCCGAAAAAAAAAATTCGAAATTTTCTTTTTCCAAATTTTTTTTTCCGATTTTTTTTTTGAAATTTTTTTCGAAAAAAAAAATTTAGATATTTTTTTTCGAAAAAAAATATTTCAATTTTTCTAAAAAAATTTTAAATAAAAAAAAAGATAATATATTGCATCGCGATTATATATTTTGATTCATCATGTTAATAAGTTATGCATCACAGTAATAAGTTACTGCATTATAGTTCATCACCGAACTTAATGCAGTAACTAATTACAGTGATGCATTAACTTCTTAAGTTGATGCATCAAACATATAACTGTGATGCAGTAGATTATTTTTTTAAAAATTTAAATAAAATAAAGATAATCTATTGCATCGCAATTTTATATTTTGATGCATCATGTTAATAAGTTAATGCATCACAGTAATAAATTACTGCATTATAGTTCATCACTGAACTTAATGCAGTAACTAATTATATGATGCATTAACTTATTAAGTTGATGCATCAAACATATAACTGTGATGCAGTATTTTTTTTAGATTTCGAAAAAAAAAATTTGAAAAAATTTTTCGGAAAAAAAATTTTGAAAAAAAAAATTCTGAAAAATATATTTTCGAAAAAATGTTTTTCGAAATTTTTTTTTTTTCAAAAAAAAAATTACTAAATTTTTTTTTTTTAAAATTCGAAATTTTTTAGGTGTTGAGGTGTCACGATTATGTGGCATGATGATGTGGCTAAGTGACACATGTCACTCCTATAATCCTTCCTATACTTTTTATTTTAAAGGACTTTTTAGTGTATCCCTACCCTATATATATATATATATATATATATATATATATATATATATATATATATATATATATATATATATATATATATATATATATATATATATATATATATATATATATATATATATATATATATATATATATATATATATATATATATATATATATCTCTATATTATATATAGGTATAATTATGACTTGAAACCACAGTTTTGATCCCAGTCATATCCCAGTCACATCTTTTAGCCAATAGTATTTCAGAAATCCCTAAATTTTCTCTAATTTTCAAGTTTTTGGTGATTTCAAATCACTATTTTTGAAAACTGCGGTTTGGAAACGCTGTTTTGAAAACCGCGTTTTTGTTAAAAAGTTTTAATTAGTTTAAAATTCGTCTTTATGAAATCTATTTTTTTTTAATTTCCGGTTTTTATTTTTATTAAATCGTTTGTTTGTAAAAAGTGGGCTGCTAGATTCGAACTTGTGACCTTGGGTTTAAATATTAATGCATTTACCAACTGAGCTGTTGTATTGTTTTTGTTTTATGACTTTAAACCCCTATATATAAGGTATGATTTTTAACTTCTACATTTAAGATATATTTAAAATGCATGATTTACATTATAAATATGTCACAGGAACAAAAGAGATGTATTCATTCAATTTAATTTTTATAATATATACTAAAGATATCTTTTAATTTTTTAAGAATATATCAAGATATATATTGCATATTTATCCAAAGATTTAAAACTCACGTAACAAAAACATATATGCCTGCATTAACCTAATGGCTTCCTAAAAGCATCTGGTATGTATCTTTTGCGTATGTATATGTCGATTTGTAGTTTTTTTGCAGTAATTAAAAGGTATTGCTCTTTTTATAGACTCCTTTTTCTCTATATATTTTTTGTTTAGTTAGTTGATTATGATTATCGTTTCTTTTATAGATATGCAATATTTATTCTTTTTGTTTTTTCAGATTGTTCATCTTCAAGTTTTCTATGTTTTTTTACAAGTTTATTTTTTCACGTAAAAAGAGGTATGTTTCTTTTTTCTTAAACCCTAATAAATACGTATGTGTTTTCTTTGCTTTTTTTTGCAGGTAAATGTACATCCAAACATACACTCATTACGAAGGTACGCCTCTTTGTTCCCAAACCCTAATAAAACTGTATTTTTGTTTTGTTTTGGATTGCAGGTTAATTCATCTTTGTTTGTCAAAGAAAGGTACGATTTTATCTTAAACTCATCATTATCTTTTTTAGTTGTTTTTATTAAGGTTTAATGGTGAATATATTTTTATGAAACATATTACTGTGTATAAATTTTAACCATTATTTATCGGTTTCCTTTGATTATCTTTAGGAATATAAAATTGCAGTTTTAACATATAGATTCTGTCTTGATTTGTTATTTGTAATTCTTTGAGAAATAAACTATATAGTTTGGTTTGTGAGGAGGGTATGAACATTAATGAGGAAATGAGCAGCCAGTAGTTGATCCAATGAAGGATGAGCAGCCAGTAGATAGGTATTGCATACTTTGAAACCTAATCATCAGATGAATTGGATTTGCTTTGCAGTTTATTTGACATGCTACAAAACAACATGTCAACATTTTTCATAATGTGTTAATAAGTTGTCTTCAATCTATAATACATAGATAATAGAAAATAACTAAAAGATTTTGGTTAGACATTGTTAGGATTAGGAATAAGTATGCCGATGTGTGACAGTTCACTTAATTGTATTCCTTTTTTAACCTTTTTCTACTTAAGAGTGCTTTGATTGGCTTATTTTGCGGCTTATAAGCTTATTTGAAAATAGAAAACCCAATAAGCTCACCTTGTAGCATGTTACGAGATAATTTTCTGTTGTAACAAGGTGAGAATAATGAATTTGATTTTCTGTTGTAACATTATATGCATTGGACAGTCGGAATGATATGTTGAGAAAGCGGGATACTGTTTTTGAAAAATGAGCCAATGCATTCTGGGTCCATATATTACAAATAGGTTAAAAAAATTTATGAATGTATTTTCATCATCATATCTTATGTTTGTACTCTACTTTTTCAGGTATGTGTAGTTTCTCTTCGTTGACTTTGTGTACAAAAAAAGAGGGCGGACCTTTTGAAGTGCTCCATATTTGTTTCCCATGTTGATCAAACTGTTAAGCCGTCAAGTCAAATATATTGTTTCCTGGTATTTGCATCTTTACGTTTCCAGTTGAAACTTACTTTCCAATTATTATCAGTACCACCCATGGTTACCACGGAATGTCAAATCAAATGATGTCTACACCAAATCAACTGACTTTGCTGTGTTTTCTATAGTCTTTGATTATAATGTGTAACGAAATAATGTTATAAATCCGAATACGATTATGAAAGTAACCACCAGATCAAACATTCTTTCCTTGGAAGTTCTATAATGAGTAAACTTTCACCATTTTGACCAACAAACACATAAATACACCAATACTACTTTTATATGCAGTTTTCACTCGATAAGTTAAATCTTAATATGCAGTTTTCACTCGAGAAGTCTTGACCCAATGCTACTTTTATACCTTCTGAAAAGATATTAATGTAGTACCAAACGCCTTGATACAACTTCAAAGAAAGAAACTCTATTTTCAAATAAAGATGAACGAGGAATTCAAAGGCTTTTGGCATTATGGGTCCTAAAAAAACCGATTCTTGAGGAACTGATGATAGTCCTCTGGTTAGTATATTCTTATGCCCATATCCTTTGTTCTTAAGTTAAGAGATCCAAAATTTCGATCACATTATTATTAAATATTAAATGAGAGCATACGCTTATTGTCCACATGTAAGATTTGCAATTGTGTAACTGAAATAATATGTATGCTGTATTGTTGTTCTTATTGTTCATATATTCATCTTGACAGGAAAGACGTATGATGTAGTCAGTCTCGCACCAAATGAACCAGCAACAGTGTTTTTATCCTCTGAAACAGATTCAAAAATAGCAGCAACCAAACACCCTATTAGAACCGTTACTGCAGCAACCATTATAGCATTTTCACATATTTGGAAGTGTTTAGTTTGGCTTCCTGACTACATATTCGGACAAGCAGTGAGCAATGTAAGTGGTGTCAAGGCTGTTTTAAATATGACTTATTTTAAACAAGATAATGCATTGAAGTCTGCAGACAATGAACTTTTATTCCAAATAAAATCCTGAAAATTATAGATTTGAGAATTATTTTGACGTATCTGTTTTTGTTTGTCAACTTATGTGGAATTACAGAGCTGACCAATGTTGGGCAAAAACAAAATGCCTTGAAAGTGCTTCATGATATCATTACATCGAGGAGGTACCACGAATGGCAGAAGCCAACACCTTTTATTGACGATCCATTGTTAGCCAGCAGCCAATGGCCACTATGAAAGTAACCACCAGATCAAACATTCTTTCCCTGGGCGTATATCTTGGTTTGGGGCGGTATGGGATGATGAGGAACGGTTTGGCATTCAGGTATTTAATTTTCTCAGGTTTGATGTTCTATTTTTCCAGTTCCTACACCAACGTGATCATATCCTTGTGGGTGCAAACCCTAATAATCAGTCTTGCCTATTTACACTCATCTCTGTAGCCAGCAGGGAGCAAACTCGACCGCAAATAACGTCTTTCCAACTGTGATAACAGTGAATGGCAGGTACGCATCTCAAATATCACGCAGACTCATTATTATTATTACATGTGGTAGTGAATTACCAAGCTTTATGAGATCTCTATATGAGTATGAAAGCTTTATAAAGTATAAAGAGCGCAAATAATTGAAACATTAATGGTATGAATGTTCCTAAAGCGTCATTTGCTACCAGTTCAACGTACTAAAGATGTTCTTGATCTGATGAGAACCGGCCACACAAATCATGGAGTTGGCTCTACTACTTTAAATAAACGTAGCAACTGCTTTCACAAGTAATATGTATTTATTTTCATGATTTAGGTGGCTTCTTTGGAAGTGGGTCTTTTGTCTATTAATCTACTCAAAACGTTCAATAAAAAAATGAGCTAAAAGGGACGATGAGAAGTAATAGGCGATAACAATGATACAGATAAGGTAAATCAATATTTCCAGCATTTTAAAAACCTTTTAAACATCATTTTATTCAGACGATGAGACTTTGTTTTTTCTGGTGTAATCAGATAAGGTAAAATTTCGCCCGAGATAGCCTAAAACTTTTAATCTTCTACAGTAGTAATGTGTAATCTTCTACAGCAAGTACGACAGAAACAAATACAGCAAATGCGCCTGAAATGGACCACAAGAAAATGGGAATCCGAACATGATGCTCATGTAGTCAGAACATTTGGTCAAAAGCTGAGTTTTAATAGAAGCACATCAAATAGTCAAAGACACCAGGCCTACATAGCAGGGATGGAGCAGAAGTATGACTTGACTGATTCGGGCCAACACACAAGGACTCCTAATAGTCTTCATTAACAAGAAGAGCGATGCTCAGCGAGGAGATTCACTTAGGCTACGGATGAATATCGTCTTGAACGCTCTTCAGGTTAGGAGACCATAAGGTTTCAAAATACTTCCTGGATGTTTCTTTCATGAGTGTTTTCGGTTTTACATTATTTACTATTTCCATTAGCTAGGTTTATTGATTTCTCTGGTTCTAAGAATCTAGACCCCTTTTAGATGTTAAAAAGGAACAAATGAATAATTAATAATGGAATTTTTAGGAATCCGATGTTTTAATATGTGAAACTTATTTTTTCAAAATAGACAGGTCGTGTACTATCTATTGCATATTTGCATTGATTCCACTTGCTGCTACATCAACTTTATTGGTAAAATTTGATCCACTCATTCACAACTCAGGAAACTTTTAGGAATAGCAAGGCTGATACATGACTGAGTTGTCATATACATTTCATTAGCTTAGGGGGCCGTATAAATTTATCGCTCACAAAAATGACATTAGTACCTTATTCTTTAATAGCAACACCTATTAAACTATATGTGCATATAATACCTTTTTTATAGCATAGAATATATTTGTAAATATACTACGATTACTGATGTGTAATCTTACAGGTGCCAAAGGTTGCCTAGCCGAGTAATTCTTTAAGACGGGCATCGAAGGAAAGGGGTTTCGACCCACTGTAAGTTTATTGCTTTCATTTATTTGATAATTGAGATTCTTACCAAGAATTGGGGTTTCATTATCAGAATGGTGAATGTGTATGTGTGTTTATATATAATATCACTGTACCAGAAGGTAAGAAATTGAGAAGTATTATCATATACCAAGTAAATTTATCTACTCTGTGAGTTTTTGTAACGAAACAGATAGCATACATGTTCCAGACCCAAACCAGGCAAACATGTTTCAACAGACACATACAAGAGCTAACAAAAAAACTAAAAAGTACCTTTGCCCACTCATAAGGTGAAAGCAAGGAGAACACATCAAGGGACATAATTACACCATGGGAGATGGATACCACCACTAACTCCCAAAAGTGTACTTCAAATCCAAAACTCCCCTCGTCCAGGCGACATTGCCTTCAAATAATTTGAGAGCTCTTCTAATGAAAGGTGATTTCAACTTAGGGGCAGTTGTGGCCTGTACATTGACAAAACTCGTCTTACATTTGACCGAGGTTTAAACATCTAGAGTTGAACTCAATAAGGAGTCAACTCAAGTGTTACTAATCATTGTGTCAATGTTGTAACTTGGTCAATCGTCATATCTTCCACACCCAGTTGACAATGACTTATGAAAGAATTGCTCTTTGCTTAAGATTACTATGTAATCCAGATGAAGAGATAAGAAAACTATGGCTTTAAGGTATCTGCAATTGTTGCATACAACAAGCTGGTATGTAAGATTTTAAAGTATTTTTTCCAATACTTTTTTGGTTTATTTTTTTATTGTCGTTCTTTTTTTCCCTTCAAAGATGCCTTCTCCTGAAGGAATATCACGAATGACCCTGCGAAACAATATTGTATGAAATTGTCATTGCAATAAAGGGACCGGGAGGAAAATAGCATAGAGCGATATACAATATTTGTTTCAAAAAAAGTAAACTGTCCGCAGATCATGTCCAATAGCGAATGAAAGTGACTAAAAATCTAAGCCTTGTTTACACTCCATGCTTTGTGAAATATTATATTTGGACAGTCACATATACATTTAGATTGCCACACGTGTTATCACTTGGACTAAATGGTACAATACACAACTTGTATGATTGTCCGAAATTTTCTTATCTGCAGTCACCACCTAAAGCAAATACTTTTTATTTTTGAACTGAACCTAAAGCAAATACTAGATTCTATAGGATTTGCTAAAAAAAAGATTCTATAGGATAAGAAATTGTATATGGACATATATGAAAGCGAGCAACTTCAACGCAGGATTCGACATATTCAATTTACTAAAGGGTTAAGTATAAAATTAGACACTATCTAATTTTTTGTCTCTAATTAAGACACAAATTTTTTAATTTAAAAAAAAATGTTTTTTTTGTTAACTAATCAATTTACTTATTGTTTTGACACGTGTCCAAGTGATCAATTTTTTTATAGAAAAACGCATGAAAAAAGTTAAAAAAAAAGTAAAAAAGAAAAGTTGATCACTTGGACACGTGTCATAAAGACTAATAACTTAATCAATTGACGAAATGTACATGTCTTTTTTTGAAACTTAGAAAATTTGTGTTTTAGTACAACGAAAGATTCACATGGGACACAACACGTCCGTTGGGTAGGCCAAGACCTAAAAATATCAAAAAGTAGTTTTTGTTTAGTTTCCTTTTAACAAGACCGACCCCATTCCAAACTTATAAATTAGTACACAAAGGTATTTATATAAATGATTTACAATACGCTCCTATATGCATAACTGTTTTAAAAATAACCATATTCAAAAACTTAAAAAGGCATTATCAAAAAATATTTTCTGGCCCTATAGCTCTATACATTCTCATCGGAACTACAATAATCAAAATTTTGAAGAGGCATTCGTAAAAGAAAAAAACTAAATAAAAAAAATAAGAAATTCAACAGTCAATTATAAATATCCAGATTGTTTAATAAACACACAAAAAAACACAAAATTCAATTCACACATCAATAATAAATATTATAATCAAAATTAACAGGACTATAAAAACAAAACAAACAAAAAATAATTGATTAAAAAACAAACATAAAAAAAGAAAAAAAAGCGACCCCGCCCGTTGGGCGGGTTACGACGCTAGTATATATATATATGTATATATATATATATATATATATATATATATATATATATATATATATATATATATATATATATACATGTATATATATATATATATATATATATATATATATATATATATATATATATATACATGTATATATATATATATATATATATATATATACATATATATATATATATATATATATATATATATACATATATATATATATATATACATATATATATATATATATATATATATATATATATATATATATATATATATATATATATATATATATATATATTATATATATATATATATATATATATATATATATATATATATATATATATATATATATATATATATATATATATATATATATATATACTAGCCTTTAGACCCGTCTGGTGGACGGGCTAGCTTTAAGTATATATATTTTTAATGAAAATTGAATTTCTGTATGTTTATATTAGAAGTTTAGTATATATAGTGTTAGTTATGGCATTAATATTTTAATAATGTAGCATAGAATAGACAAAAATAACGTAGTTTAAGATATTTTATTTATTTAAGAATATTACGAGTTAATTGAATTTACATACGTTAACGGTACGAATAAGTTTGTTACATAAAATTTTTTTAGAATTTTAATAATAGTGTATAAATATATTATGTATTTTTGAATTTTATGAGGTAATAAATTTTGTATATATTAATGTTATGAAAAAGGTTTTTATATTAATTTATTTTGAAATTAATATTATTGTTGTAAATTTTAATAAAATTTTGTATTAAAGGCATTGTTTCACCATCCTTCCTTATATATTTTTATAAAATTTTGTATTTAAGGTATCATTTGTAATTCATATATATATTTTACAGAATTTTATATTTAATACATCATTTGTAATTCCTATTTTATTTTTGAAGCATTTTATGGAATCATTTTTATAGAATTTTGTATTTAAGGCATTGTTTCACCATCCTTCCTTTTATATTTTTATATAATTTTTTATTTAAGGCATCATTTGTAATTCCTATATATTTTTATAGAATTTTGTATTTAAGGCATCATTTGTAATTCCTATTTTATTTTTGAAGTATTTTATGGAATCATTTTAATAAAATTTTATATTTAAGGTATTTTTTCACCATCATTCCTTATATATTTTTATAGAATTTTGTATTTAAGGCATCATTTGTAATTCATGTATATATTTTTATAGAATTTTATATTTAAGGCATCATTTGGAATTCCTATTTTATTTTTGAAGCATTTTATGGAATCATTTTATAGAATTTTATATTTAAGGCATTGTTTCACCATCCTTCCTTATATATTTTTATAGAATTTTGTATTTAAGGCATCATTTGTAATTCCTATATATATTTTTATAGAATTTTGTATTTAAGGCATCATTTGTAATTCCTATTTTATTTTTGAAGCATTTTATGGAATTATTTTTATAGAATTTTCGTATTTAAGGCATTGTTTCACCATCCTTATATATTTTTATATAATTTTGTATTTAAGGCATCATTTGTAATTCCTATATATATTTTTATAGATTTTGTATTTAAGACATCATTTGTAATTCCTATTTTATTTTTGAAGTATTTTATGGAATCATTTTTATATAATTTTGTATTTAAGGCATTGTTTCACCATCATTCCTTATATATTTTTATATAATTTAGTATTTAAGACATCACTTGTAATTCATATATGTATTTTTATAGAATTTTATATTTATGGCATCATTTGTAATTCCTATTTTATTTTTGAAGCATTTTATGAAATTATTTTTATAGAATTTTGTATTTAAGGCATTGTTTCATCATCCTTCCTTATATATTTTTATATAATTTTGTATTTAAGGCATCATTTGTAATTCATATATATATTTTTATAGAATTTTGTATTTAAGGCATCATTTGAATTCCTATTTTATTTTTGAAGCATTTTATGGAATCATTTTTATATAATTTTGTATTTAAGGCATTGTTTCACCATCCTTCCTTATATATTTTTATAGAATTTTGTATTTAAGGCATTTGTAATTCATATATATTTTTAAAGAATTTTGTATTTAAGGCATCATTTGTAATTCCTATTTTATTTTTGAAGCATTTTATGAAATCATTTTTATAGAATTTTGTATTTAAGTCACTGTTTCACCATCCTTCCTTATATATTTTTATAACATTTTGTATCTAAGGCATCATTCGTAATTCATATATATATTTTGATGGAATTTTGTATTTAGAGCATCATTTGTAATTCCTATTTTATTTTTAAAGCATTTTATGGAATCATTTTTATAGATTTTGTATTTAAGGCATTTTTTCATCATCCTTTCTTAAATATTTTTATAGAATTTTGTATTTAAGGCATCATTTGTAATTCCTATATATTTATATAGAATATTGTATTTAAGACATCATGTGTAATTCCTATTTTATATTTGAAGCATTTTATGGAATCATTTTTATAGAATTTTGTATTTAAGGCATTGTTTCACCATCCTTCCTTATATATTTTTTATAGAATTTTGTAATTAAGACATCTTTTGTAATTCCTATTTTCTTTTTGAAGCATTTATGGAAACCATTTAATGAATTACATGTGTCATTTTAATAGAATTTTGTATTTAAGGAATTGTTTCACCATCCTTCCTATATAATTTTTGAAGCATTTTATGGAATCAATTTTATAGAATTTTGTATTTAAGGTATCATTTGTAATTCCTATTTTATTTTTGAAGCATTTTATGGAATCATTTTTATAGAATTTTGTATTTAAGGCATTGTTTCACCATCCTTCCTTATATATTTTTATAGAATTTTGTATTTAAGGCATCATTTGTAATTCATATATATCTTTATAGAATTTTGTTTTTAAGGCATCATTTGTAATTGCTATTTTATTTTTGAAACATTTTATGGAATCATTTTTATAGAATTTTGTATTTAAGGCATTGTTTCACCATCCTTCCTTGTATATTTTTATAGAATTTTGTATCTAAGGCATCGTTTGTAATTCATATATATGTTTTGATATAATTTTGTATTTAGGGCATCATTTGTAATTCCTATTTTATTTTTAAAGCATTTTATGGAATCATTTTTATAGAATTTTGTATTTAAGGCATTGTTTCACCATCGTTCCTTATATATTTTTATAGAATTTTGTATTTAAGACATAATTTGTAATTACTATATATATATTTATATAGAATTTTGTATTTAAGGTATCATGTGTAATTCCTATTTTATTTTTGAAGCATTTTATGGAATCATTTTTATAGAATTTTGTATTTAAGACATTGTTTCACCATCTTCCTTATATTTTTTTATAGAATTTTGTATTTAAGGCATCTTTTGTAAATCCTATTTTGTTTTTGAAGCATTTATGGAAACCATTTAATGAATTACATGTGTCATTTTAATAGAATTTTATATTTAAGGAATTGTTTCACCATCCTTCCTATATAAGGGTTCTTGATATATATATATATATATATATATATATATATATATATATATATATATATATATATATATATATATATATATATATATATATATATATATATATATATATATATAGTGGTTGTTCAGGCATTTGCTTGAGGTTAATGTAGCATTGCAGCTACATTCCATTGTACTTCAACGCTTTTGGGAATATATTTTACCGGGGTTTGGATTCCCCTTTACCCAAAAAATATATATATATATATATATATATATATATATATATATATATATATATACATATATACACATATATATATATATATAGGGAGGCGTTATTGTGGTGACCAGCTTTAAAATAAAAACAATAAGAACCGATCTGGACCATTAGATGCGTTAGTAGTGATGTCATTTGAACAAAATGATTTGAATGGCTTTTTTGTAATTAGCTTAAAATAGATGGAAACTTTTAAAAGTCCAATTGAAGTGTTATAACCATGTCCGTTATCTCTAATTAACATATGCCCGTCTGACTTTTTTTCATTTATCATATCTTTTCGGTTGATTTTTTTACTTCCAAAAGGGGTTCACATTGGTAAGATTAAGTTTTAAATCGAAAATTATCCTATCTAATTTTTAAGATGGTGACACAAAAGTAACCATCCTCTAAATTTTTAGCATACACGCATATGATAAAAAAAAAATTCACTATTCCTGATACATTTTGTATGCGTTTACTAACAAAAAAAAAACTCAATTGATATAAAATAAATAAGACCCAAGTGATACGTATTTACAAAAATTATACAACTATCTAAAAATGACTCAGGTGATACATATACGTAAAAATGCACAACCAACTAAAAACAAACCAAATGACACATATTCGTAAAAATATACAACCATCTAAAAAAACCCGAGTGATACATATAAAAAAAATATAGTAACTAACTAAAAAAGGCACACATGATACGTATCCGAAAAATACACGACCAACTAAAAAAGACCCAACTGATGCGTATAAAAAATACAAAACACACAAAAATATTTGTGATACGTATTCCGAAAAAGCTAAATACAAAAATAATAATAATTGAACAAAGAAAAAACCCAAATAGTACGTATTTAAAAGATTACACAACCAAGAAAAAATGCCTCAAATGATACGTATTCAACAAATTATACAACCAACTGAAAAAAAAACCCAACTGATACATATTCGAAAAATATACAACCAAAAAAATAAGTGATACATATCCGAAAAAATACACAACCAACTAAAAAATGACCTAAATGATACCTATCGAAAAATACTAAACAAATCAACTAAGAAAACTCAAGTGAGACGGATTTGGAAAAAATAGACAACCAATAAAAAAACCAAATGATACGTATCCAAAATACACAACCAACTAAAAAAGACCCAAGTGATACCGATAAAAAATACATAAGTAAACTAAAAAAACCAAATGACATGGATCCGGAAAAAATACATAACCAACAATAAAATCAAGTGAAATTATACACAACCATCTAAAAAAAATACCCCGAGTGATACCTATAAAAAAATACACAAATCAACTTAAAACCACAAGTGACACGGATTCGAAAAAAATATACAACCAACTAAAAAAATACAAGTGAAAAACCACATAATCAACTAAAAAACCCAAGTGACACGGATCCAATAAAATATATAATCAATTAAAAGAGCACAAGTTACGTCTTCAAAAAAATACATAATCAACTAAAAAACTAAAGTGATACATGTCCGAGAAATACACCACTAAAAAACACAAATAATATAACGTATCCAAAAAGATACTATATTACAGCCTAACCGTCCAAACAATTTTAAAAATGATTTTAAAAACACACGCCAAACCACCCAAATCAAACAAACACCAATCGTGCGATCATATCGGTCGATATAATATTGACGGAAACTTAAGGAAATATGGCTACTAGTTCAGTTTCATATCTAAAACCAACTATCGGTAGTTTTTTAAGAAATGATTACGAAACTAAAATTGTAAATGATGTTAAATCATAATAAAAAGAATAAGGAGGAAAAGAAGACAATAATCATGTAATACATGAGTTGTATTAAAAAAAGTCAAACAATTTGTGAATAAAAAAAACTGTTACAAAACTAACGTGTGCAAAAATTGTTACACACTGCCATTATTTTTTATAATTATTACAATTATGCCATTATTCAATATATAATTAATTTTCATCAAGATTACTCAATCTAAAGGTTCAAATTGGTTCTTATAGTTTTATATTAAGATTGGTTCTTATATGAACACAAATCTATACATATATATATATATATATATATATATATATATATATATATATATATATATATATATATATATATATATATATATATATATATGTATATATGTATATATATATATATATGTATATATATATATATATATATATATATATATATATATATATATATATATATATATATATATATATATATATATATATATATATATATATATATATATATATATATATATATGTATATATATATATATATATATATAACATATATATATATATATATATATATATATATATATATATATATATATATATATATATATATATATATATATATATATATATATATATATGTATATATATATATATATATATATATAACATATATATATATATATATATATATATATATATATATATATATATATATATATATATATATATATATATATATATATATATATATATATATATATATATATATATATATATATATATATATATATATATATATATATATATATATATATATATATATATATATATATATATATATATATATACTAGTGACGTAACCCGCCCAACGGGCGGGTTTGGGTCATAATTTTCTTTTTAGATATTGTTTGTTGGTCCGTTATATTAGTTGAGCGTGGGACATACAGGTTTTCGTATGATAATACCGTCTTCATTAAAAAAACTAAACTTTGATAGTATGTTTATCTTTAATGAACGGGTTTGATATCATGTTTATCTTTAATGATACACAAATGGCAAGAAGATTGTGTTTTTAAATGCTAATAACCAAAATTTGGTTATACCACCTATTTTCCGAAATTTATATATGCTTGGCTCGGTTTATAGAGATGAGAATCGGGTCAGGTTCGGGTTAATCGGGTCAGGTCTAATTCGGATCAAGGATAAAAATAAGTTACCCGAACCTGACCCGATTTGAAATCACACTACTCGAATTCGGGTTTATTCGGGTGGAGTCTAGTCGGGTCGGGTCAATTCAGATATGTGTCAACTTGATTTAGGATAAAATATTAAAAAAAAATTCTTTACTCATTTTTAATAAAAATTATATTAAATTGAAATTTAAAATTTAAAAAAAATAAAAAGATTTGTTATTCGGGCTAATCGGGTTGACCGAACCCGAACTAAAGATAATTTTTATACCCGATGTTCAACTCGCTTTCATATTCGGGTTAGTTGGGTTGACCCGATTAACCCAAATTGAAAGTTGAACCAAAGTAGCCCGCCCGAATATGCTCGGGTTGGGTTCGGGACGAGTCGAAGATATTGACAGCCCAATCGGTTTTTATCGGCTATAGCCACTTGTTTAGTACTTTGGATGCTATATATTCGTCGTGTGAACCATTCTAGGCCCTTGTTTAGTATCATAACCATAGTCTGATGATATGTCCTTTAAACAAAGTTATCATTATTCAGTAAGAAATAGGACTATTAATAAATTAGGTCAAATGAGTCAAATACGGTAAGAATAGAGTTCTGCACATTGAATACATTAATAGTTGACGTAGATTTATGTAATTCAACGTATATTTACAAAATGTAAAGTTGTCAACCCAAGATATTAACCGATAAGTGGAACGTTTTGTGTAAAAATAGGAATGATATAGTAGATATAGTTAACCTTAATCATAAACATTTTTTCCTATTTTGCTTCTCGTTTTCAATACATTTTAAAAATTGTCTATATGCTTGATTATACACTAATAGGGGTATATGTTTTGATTGTTGTTATAGAATCAAGGTTTGTTACATGGCTTTAAAATATGGTGTTTATGCTCCTAGTTGATATGAGGACCTCATGTTTTAGGTGGAAGATTAAGATTTATGGTGCGAGTATGATTATGAGTGTAATGGTGCAAGTAGGACATGTATGTGGTACCATTATGAGTACCATTAGACATAAAGTATAATTAAAAAACAAAAAACACCATGTCTTTTTTCAAGGCAATTTAAGAAATAACTGATTGTCATAACCTTTTGAATGACTTTTTTCTAAATAGTTGTTAATCGTAATTTTTTACACCTTATAAACCATAGGTTCCTACATAAGCAGATCAAGTGCAATTTTGACACCTAGACGTGAAGAGCATAGTGGAAAACAACATTTGGTCTTTTAAGAAATGCAAAGACAAAGCCACACTAATTAGTCACCACTACTAAAGCATAATGGAATGACATATAAAAACAGAGGACCTCGATTAGGGGATGAATAGGAAAATGAATAGGTAAGATGCAATGTAGTAGTGCTAAAAAGAATTCATGAGACATAATATGAAAGGAGTTGACAACATACGATAAGGATGGAACCTGAAGCGTAGAAGTGAATAAGCCTAATGACGAACACACACATACGAACACGTACCTATATTAAGTCCACAAGGAAAATTAACATGCATCCCAGTGACTTTTGCTGCTTTGTTTCTAGGTTAGTTTCTGCGGACGGGGCCACTGACATAACTAAAAGCCATGCAAATTTATCATGCAAAACAAATATACCAAATGTAACTTGCAAAAAACATAATTAATCAACCATATCTATTGTTCAAAATATCTTATAAAGATATGTGGCATGGAACTTACTCTATGATTAGTCATTAAATTGTCTGTTTGCTTCTTGAATAGCTTGGACCAGAAATCTTTGCAGATGAACCTGATTACCTCTAAGTGGTCATAAAACCGTGGCCGTTCCATCGTGTCTCTAATAAAAATCAATTTAAGTAGCAAATATGATATTCAAGGTTGTAAGATATATACCATGTACATGTTTGCCTGCCACTCGTTCACGCATGAAGCTCCGTACTTGATTATCCAGAACCTTGAAATGTTTTACTCTAAACTATTTGTAAAATATGTTTATGCCATTTTTAACTCCGAGACTACTACATTCAGGACAGTTTCTCTTTTGACCAGCAGAACTAAAATAATTCCAATCTGCAATAAACTAAATAGAAAATAAATGAACACTAAATCAGGTAAACAGTGAATGTTGTGACATGCACACTGGTCCTTGACAATCACAAGCCAACAAACAAAAATAAAGTTTTGAGAATATTTATCAAATTATTATAACTATATTTCAAAATCTTCAAATATAAACTTACTTGGAAGGGCTTCCCGTAGTTGTCTGACTCCCTGTATCATAATCAGATGCCAAGGGGCTAAGATGGCTTGAATCAGGTGGATCATCACCTGGAAACAGCCTCTGAATAAAAATTTAATGAATTATAATATGATCTAGAATGTCATTTATGCTCATGGTAATTATATATTGAATTACAAATGTTTGATCTATAAGAGCTACCAATAAGCACCACTATTAGAGCTACCAGTTTGACCATGCACAAATTTAATTGAGTCAATAAATTCAAGAAACTTAAGGATCATACTATGGATTCACTCTTTCACTTACTGTAGAACCATAGTTCTGTCCACCCTTATGATACTGGATATGAAACCCGATAGGGTATCTATTCAGCTTATGTGGCACGAAGTCAAGATCGTTGAATGTTAATGCTTAAAAAAATAGGTTGATTACTAATCAGGTCACTATAAAGTGCATAATATAGGTGGCAATCTCTACCCATGGCCATGTTACTTATTGATGGGTCTTTTTTGGTTGTGTTCATCAGAAACAGCTCAAATTAGTATATGGCTAAAGGTGGGAACATGTCAAATGAGTCAAATGATTTAGAGTTGTCAAAAACCAAATTCGCTTATATGATTGTAGAAGTTACTCATATGATGCAATATTTCAAGAACATACACATTAAATTAACCATATTCATGCTTTGAAGTGTCATGCATGGGTTTGGTTCCTATGAAATGATAAGTCAACCTAAAAACATTTTGGTTATAAGAAGCACTAAATATCTTGCTCGATGGCTTGATCAATCCAAATACGAAAAAGCATGTGCATTATTGTTTCTCTCACCCACACCTCACTCCTTTTGTTGCAGCCGACGGCCCGACCTCACTCATCTCTCAAAAATGATTTCACACATTCTGCGAGCTAATACGCTTATAAGCTAATCATATAAGCTTACACGAACAACCTAGACATTGTTATATCAAACGTATGTAGCTGCTACATTACTCAAGTTTTGATTAAATTCCTTGCATTTACAGTCTAATGTACTATAGTAAGTACTATGTCATTTCTTTTCAACAGATTATATTTACTAATCAAACATGTCTTAGTTCAAACTTAAATGTATGATTAGTTCACAAGCCACTCTCACACAGTTACACCTTTTAACGTAAGTTATACCTATAATATATTCAGCAAGTGGCGCAGTAGGTTGAAAAGCACATGATGTAGCAAGAAAGGATGCTTACTTGGATTTTATCTGCATTCTAGCTAAACACAAATTATCATAAATATGCGATATTGGAAGAACACAAATACCATTTAATATGAGATTACCTCCGCTGAATAAGATTTCTGGTTTTTATCTTGAGACCAAAAGTGAGAGCAGAATACAGACATTACCTCATCTAATTCCTTGTTACGAATAATGACAGGTTGTGATGATATCGAAAAACCAAATGAAAATAACAAATATATGCTGCATTTTCCTTCAACCAGATGGAATTAGATGAATTTAACATTATTTGGATTGAGATATAAGGTGTTTACAAAGAAGAACTAAATTAGTTAACTCCACCTCTTAAACTCGATTACACATAAATAACAAAAAAGATTGATCAAGCCAACAATAAATTAAGCTGAAAGGTATATGAGTTGTTCAACTAAATATGGTATATATCGTTTATTTTCAAGGGTTGTGAAATGTTTTCAATGTCATAATAGCTATATGCCCCACGCATATCAAATGGAAACTATTTTAAATGTTTAGTAGCTAAATATTACGTTGCTCTTTTGTATGTTACATCCTGATACAATCACACCAGTGTGATGCACCTGCACGACATAATGGTATATCTTCTCTGTACTTGATGAAATGTCTCATTAAAAAAATGTTTTTTTCACACATCGGGACTTTCTCATCCGAATATGCACATGCTTTGGAGAAACAGGCTTCTCATAGCAACTAAGCAAAGCACCTGCATTCAATAAATTTCTTGCTGATGCATAGTGTATGGGGACATAATACTAAATTCTAAATAACACATATGCCCAATATCCTATCTCTCTTGCATGTAATAGATGATTCTGAATGATGTAATCAACGTTTGTAAAGGGTCATCAGAATCAAAATTGCCAGTTTTAAGTTCTTTGATCTTCCTGAGTTATACTAATATCTTCACTCGTAATTAACGTCTCTACAACTACATCATCTTCTTCGTAGTTGGCAAATCACACTTAATTATCATTCTCTCACGGACACATGTCATCAATTTCTTAGGCACTACTCGAATTCTGTTATTTTTTCATACAAATACCCATCATGGTTCACTACTTAAACAAATAAATAAGCAATTAAGCATCATCCACTATCCTTATCATCTTAATCTCTATTATGTTAATGTTGAACATATTCATGTAAAAAAGTTAGCATACCTTGTTGTGTTGCTACAAACCTTAAAGAGCACGTCATCAAGCATGTCATCCCAGATCAGTACCTCGATGATAATAGTATCTTCCACTTGAACCCCTCAAGTCGTTTCATGATCGATGGTCCTTATAGAGTTGCATGTCTCGCCGAAAGGAAGATTATGATTGATACCGTTGGAGGATGGGGAGCTTACAATGGTGGTGCTTTCTCTGGCAAAGTCAACTGTTGGAAGCGAAACCCTGTGAATCACGATTGAATTGAATTATGATCGAATTAAAATAGGGTTCAACTGAATTACGATTCAATATCTCGATTCAATTGGATTATAATTAAAAATCAGAATTCAATAGAATTACGATCGAATTGAATTAAGATTAGAGTATGTGTTGAGGAATCTGGGTTAAATAGACTTTTATGTAATCTTTTAATAGGAATCTGAACTTTCTATAAAAAAACTTTTAGTTTTGTAATCTTTTAATCGGATATCTATTCCAAATATAAAACGCTGAGAAACTTAAATAAATACCGAATAAAACTTTCTTAAAATTAAAATTCGATCCTAAAAGTTTCCAATAAAAGTGTCGACAAATATAAATTAGGAAGTAAAATGCCAAGTCATCCTTTGTGTTTTATCCTAGTCAGCATTATCCCCATCATAGTTAGCCCCATATATAAGTAAAGATATATATATATATATATATATATATATATATATATATATATATATATATATATATATATATATATATATATATATATATATATATATATATATATATATATATATATATATATATATATATATATATATATATATATATATATATATATATATATATATATATATATATATATATATATATATATATATATATATATATATATATATATATATATATATATATATAGGGGAGAGATCAAATAAAAAGACTTTTTTTGTGAGAAGGATAAGAAAGATTTTCAGCCATCGATTTAAAATCAATGGATGAGATTAAATCAAAATCCTAACAAACTAACTAACTAACTAACTAACCATCTAAACGTGTTTTTTTAAAGTTCTTCAAAAATTATGA
Source organism: Glebionis coronaria (assembly GCA_025667525.1). Taxonomy (NCBI): domain Eukaryota; kingdom Viridiplantae; phylum Streptophyta; class Magnoliopsida; order Asterales; family Asteraceae; genus Glebionis; species Glebionis coronaria. The sequence continues at coordinate 237,635,262 of CM046880.1, forward strand.
AAAAATTCCAGTAGATCGGGTATGTTGGTGCAAAAAACTTTTGTGAAAAAAGTTTTTTTAATTTGAAGTTTTTTACGCTTTTTTAATGCACAAAAACAGAATTTTGATGCACAAAAGCGTTTTCTTTTACGTTTTTTTAGGTTTTTTATGCATCAAGAATTCATTTTTATGCCCAACTTCTTTTGACTTTTTGCTTTAAAATATGATTCCGCATCCAACTATAATAAATTGAAAATTTTTTGAATGAAAAAATTTTGTACACCAAAATTCACTTGTTTGTGCATCAAATTTTGTTTTTTGTGCATCAGAAAAACGTAAAAAACTCAAAATTAAAAAACGTTTATTCACAACTTTTTTAGGCACCAACAAATCCGACCATTTAGAATTTTTTCAGAATTTTTTAAAGACTTTTTTAAAATCGTGTTTTGGTGGTTAGTTAGTTAGTTAGTTAGTTAGTTAGTTAGAAATATGGATTGATCTTATCCATTAGTTTTAAATGATTGGCTAAAAATCCTTCTTATTTTTCTCACCAAAAAAAGTCTTTTTATTTTAACTCTCCCCTATATATATATATATATATATATATATATATATATATATATATATATATATATATATATATATATATATATATATATATATATAGATTTCTGGATTTCACATGTTTCGTGTTGTGAAAAAGCTTAAGGGTCTTAAGAAACCTCTTCGTAAACTGCTGTACGAGAAGGGAAATCTACACAGAAATGTTGTTCAGCTTAGGGCTGATCTAGATCGGCTTCAAACTGAGCTTGATACAGATCCGTTTAATGGGGTGTTGCGTGAAAATGTTGCTGCCACTGTTCTTGCGTTTAATGACGCGGTTATAACTGAGGAGCAGTTTCTTAAACAGAAAGCAAAAATAGAGTGGCTCAAGGATGGAGACGCCAATTCTGCCTACTTTTTTAAGACTATTAAAAGCAGGAATAATAGGTCCCGGATCGATGTTGTTACGGACAGCAGTGGTGTTATTCATCAGAATGAGGCTGTTGCGCAGGCCTTTATCAGCCACTATGAGATTTTCTTGGGTCAACCTGGTATCACGAGTGCTTTTCAACAGGAGGATTTGTTTGTTAACAGGCTTGGTGAACAGGAGGCTTTGAACATGGTCAGGTCTGTTACTAATAAAGAAGTTAAAGAGGCGCTTTTCTCTATGGGCAACGATAAAGCTCCTGGCCCTGATGGTTTTACGGCGGCTTTTTTTAAAGAAACATGGGACATTACTGGCCCGGATATCACGCGTGCGGTTATTGAATTTTTTACAAATGGTAGGCTTCTCCGTGAGCTTAATCATACTATTATCGCCTTGATTCCGAAAGTGAATACACCTGCTCGTGTTAATGATTATCGGCCGATTTCGTGCTGCAATGTATTGTTTAAATGTATTAGCAAGATTATTGCAAATCGGTTGAAGGACTGTCTTAAGACTCTAGTTAGTCCTAACCAGTCTGCGTTTGTTCCGGGTAGAAGCATTGCGGATAATATTCTTCTAACTCAAGAAATTATGCATAATTATCATTTAGATCGTGGAAGTCCGAGATGTGCTTTTAAAGTAGACATCCAGAAGGCATACGACACGGTGGACTGGAAGTTTCTTCGGGATGTTCTCTATGGTTTTGGTTTTCATGAGAAAATGATTTCGTGGATTCTAGAATGTGTGACTACTACTTCTTTTTCGATCAGTTTAAATGGTTATCTTCATGGCCATTTTAAGGGTAAACGGGGCTTACGCCAGGGTGATCCTCTTTCGCCCTACTTATTCACTCTTATTATGGAAGTCCTTACCCTTATTTTGAGAAGGCGTGTTACTACCTCATTGGACTTTACTTTCCACAGGTTTTGCTCTAAGTTGGAGCTGATTAATCTCTGTTTTGCGGATGATTTATTTTTGTTTGCTCATGGGGATGTTAATTCGGCGCTAGTGATTCGGGATGCTTTAGAGGACTTTAAGGAGGTTTCTGGCTTAACTCCTAGTCTTCCTAAGAGCACGGCGTATTTTTGTAATGTTCTTAACCATGTCAAGCTAGGGATTTTGCAAGTTCTTCCGTTTGAGGAGGGTCGTCTTCCCGTTAAATACTTGGGTGTTCCTCTTGTGTCTACTCGGTTGATTTTTCGGGACTGTAAGGAATTGATTGATAAAGTTCAAGGGCGTGTAGATGATTGGAAGAATAAATTTCTATCTATTGCAGGTCGCCTTCAGCTTATTCAGTCGGTCATGAGTTCTATGCACATTTACTGGGCATCGGTTTTTGTCCTTCCTATGCGTATTCTCCAAGATATTGAGCAAATACTACGAGGTTTTCTGTGGTGCCAAGGGAACATTCGGAAAGGGAAGGCTAAGGTGTCTTGGGAGGTTGTATGCCTTCCAAAAAAGGAGGGTGGTTTAGGTATTCGTCGCCTTACTTATTTTAATTATGCTCTTATGGCGACGCATGTGTGGAAGCTTATTTCTCTTAAGGATTCGTTGTGGGTGAGGTGGATACACTCATATAAGCTTAAGAATCGTAATTTTTGGGAGGTTCCGAGTAGAGGCATTATGTCTTGGGGATGGAGAAAGCTATTGCAGCTTCGTCCTATTTTACGGCAATTTGTTTGGACGATTCTGGGAAGTGGTACTCACACGTCCGTGTGGTTTGATGCGTGGTGCAGCGAGAGTCCTCTTGGTAGGGTTATTACCTCCCGAGATATATACCGTGCTGGTTTCAACCTTAGTACCACTGTTGCCGAGTGTATTGAGAATGGCGAATGGAAGTGGCCGACTGTTTGGTTGAGTAAGTATCCATGTCTTGGTAATATTAATGTGCCTCATCTAAATGAGCGGATTGATCAACTTCTGTGGCGTGATAATGATGGAAATTATGTCCCTTTTTCTGTTTATAATACTTGGGAATCTATCAGGCCAAGAGGGAATGCTGTGACATGGTTTGATGTGGTTTGGTTTCGTATGTGTATTCCCAAGCATGCTTTCAATATGTGGTTAATTATGCACCAGAGACTGAAGACGCAGGACTTATTACGTAGCTGGGATATGGTGTCAGGGCAGTCGGTTGTGTGTCCTCTATGTGAAATGCAGCCGGACTCACACTCTCATTTATTTTTTGAGTGTGACTATTCTAAGCAGGTTTGGTCTCATGTTAAACGCTTTGCGGGTCTGGAGTCGGCGCGTCCTAATATTTTCGATATTGTGACGAACTTATTACCTATAGCTAAGAGAAAATCTGTGAAAAGTTGCATCGGGAAGCTGGTGGTCCAAGCTACTGCTTATTTCGTCTGGCAAGAACGAAACAGGAGATTGTTTAAACAAGTGAAAAGAACGGTGAACGAGGTCATTGTGTGCATCATGGCGTCTGTTCGTCTTAAACTTATGTCTTGTCATTTCAAGAGGTCGATGGATGGGTTAAAATATGTTCGGCTTTGGGAGTTGCCGGATTCTGTTCTTCGTTAGTGATGTGTTTTTGGCTTTGTATTATTCGGTGGTACTTTCCTGTGGGTGTCATTAGTTTTGTAATGGCTAGGTAGTTCTCGTATGGCATGTCATATGAGTAGAGGTCGTTCAAGCTTATGCTTGAGGTTAATGTGGCACTCAGTCACATTCCATTGTACTTAACTGATTTTTTTTGGTGTAATATATTTTACCGGGGTTTATCCCCTTTACCCAAAAAAATATATATATATATATATATATATATATATATATATATATATATATATATATATATATGTATATATAATATATATATGTATATATATATGTATATATATATATATATATATATATATATATATATATATATATATATATATATATATATATATATATATATATATATATATATATATATATATATATATATATATATATATATATATATATATATATATATACATATATATATATATATATATATATATATATATATATATATATATATAATCAAATCAAATCAAATCAAAAACCCTTATATAGGAAGGATGGCGAAACAATGCCTTAAATTAAAAAATTTTATAAAAATGACACATGTAATTCATTAAATGGGTTTCCATAAAACGCATCAAAAAGAAAATAGGAATTACAAATGATGCTTTAAATACAAAATTCTATAAAAATATATAAGGATTCTATAAAAATATATAAGGAAGGATGAAAAACTACCTTAAATAAAAAATTCAATAAAAGTGACACATGTAATTCATTAAAGGGTTTCCATAAAATTCTTCAAAAAGAAAATAAGAATTACAAATGATGCCTTAAATACAAAATTCTATAAAAATATATAAGGAAAGATGAAACAATGCCTTAAATACAAAATTCTATAGAAAAAACACATATAATTCATTAAAGGGTTTTCATAAAATGCTTTAAAAAGAAAATAGGAATTACAAATGATGCTTTAAATACAGAATTGTATAAAAATATATAAGGAAAGATGGTGAAACAATGCATTAAATACAAAATTTTATTAAAGTGACACATGTAACCCATTAAAAGTTTTCCATAAAATGCTTTAAAAATAAAATATGATTAAAAATAATATCTTAAATACAAAATTATATAAAAATGACACATTTAATTCATTAAAGGGTTTGCATAAAATGTTTTAAAAAGAAAATAGGAATTACAAATGATTCACAATAGTTTAAACATTCTGACTGTCAAGTTTTGGATTGGGCTATATATTGTTGCTATATTATACACGTGACAAAAAAAATACCAGAAATGAGCTTCTTGAGCTTATTTTTTCTAGAATACACTTTACCACGAAACTTACAAAACAAAATCATTTCTAAAAAATATGTAATTATAATGTTATTGCTAACAAAAAAAAACACTTAACAATAATATTAATTTCAAAAGAAATTAATGTAACAAGGTTATTCATAACATTAACATATATAAAATTTATTACCTCATAAAATTCAAAAGTACATAAAATATTTATACAATATTATTAAAATTCTAAAAGATTTTATTGTTACAAACTTATTCAAAACGTAAACGTATGCAAATTCAATTAACTCATAATATATTTAAATAAATAAAATGTCTTAAACTACGTTATTTTTGTCTATTCTCTGCTACATTATCAAAATATTAATGTCGTAACTAACATTATATATACTAAACTTCTAATACAAACACACATAACTTCAATTTTTATTAAAAAAATATATACTTAAAGCTAGCCCGTCCACCGGACGACAAAAGGCTAGTATATATATATATATATATATATATATATATATATATATATATATATATATATATATATATATATATATATATATATATATATATATATATATATATAGTGGGGTTATTATAAACAAATCCTATAATAAAACAAATGAGGTGAAATCTCAGCCCTCGGATCAAAATCACTAATTTTGACAAAAAAAATGGTGTATTTTTGTAAAAAAAGAAACTTTAGGGGCAATTCTTGAAAAAAAAAACTAAACGCGCCCATAATTGATCAAAACACATAGTTCACAGAATAACGCAGTTAAAATCGATCAAAAACACACAATAAAAACCGCTCATTAAAACACACAGTTACGGTACTGAAACCGCTCCATAAACACGCAGTTAACGGAGTGAAAACGATAAAAAACACACACTTCTCACAGTGAATCCGATCAAAAAACTCGCATTTCACACTAGAATCATCTTGAATCAGAAAGTTAAGCAGACAATCAAGATGGTTCAAACCTTTATAGGACTATCTCCGCCTTCTCAGTCTGGTAATAGATTTGTTAATTTTTAAATTATTGTTCAAAGTTTGTTTAAAGATACTTTTTATGCTTGAAAATAAATGCTATTTGTTAAAAATGCAGTTTAATACACTAGAATTAGACTTTAGTTCATATGAATGATTAGATTAGATGTTGTTCAAAATTTGATTAAAAGTGACTTTTAAGCTTCAAAATCAATGCTATGTGTTAAAAATGCACTATAATGCTTTAGAATTAGACTAAGGTTCATATAAATGATTTAGGATAGATGTTGTTCAAAATTTGATTAAAAGTGACTTTTTAAGCTTCAAAATCAATGCTATGTGTTAAAAATACACTATAATGCTTTAGAATTAGACTAAGGTTCATATAAATGATTTAGGATAGATGTTGTTCAAAATTTGTTTAAAAATGACTTTTTAAGCTTCAAAATCACTGCTATGTGTTAAAAATGCACTATAATGCTTTAGAATTAGACTAAGGATCATATGAATGATTTAGGATAGATGTTGTTCAAAATTTGATTAAAAGTGACTTTTTAAGCTTCAAAATCAATGCTATGTGTTAAAAATACACTATAATGCTTTAGAATTAGACTAAGGTTCTTATAAATGATTTAGGATAGATGTTGTTCAAAATTTGTTTAAAAATGACTTTTTAAGCTTCAAAATCACTGCTATGTGTTAAAAATGCACTACAATGCTTTAGAATTAGACTAAGGTTCATATGAATGATTTAGGTTAGATGTTATACTAAAATTTGTTTAAAAGTGGCTTTTAATGCTTCAAAATCATTGCTATGTGCTAAAAATTAACTATAATTCTCTAGAATTAGAATTTGGTTCATATGAATGATTTATGTTAAATGTTGTTCAAAATTTGATTAAATGTAAGTTTATATGTTTGAAAATCAGTATGATGTGTTAAAATTTGTATTCTAATGTTCTAAAATCCGAGTTAGGTTCTTATGAATGTTTCCTGTTAGATGTTGTTTAAAGTTTGCTTAAATGTGAGATATCATGCTTGAAAAACACTATAAGTGTTAAAATTTGAACTCTAATGCTCTAAAATACTAGTTACATTCATATGAATGATTTTACTTAGCCGTTGTCTAAAGTATGATTAAAAGTGAGATTTCATACTTGAAAATCACTGTGATGTGTTAAAAGTTGCACTATAATACACCAAAATCCAAGTTATATTGATATGAATGATTTATGTTAACTGTTTTTTATAGTTTCATTAAATGTGAGTTTATATGTTTGAAAATCAGAGTGATGTGTTAAAATTTGTACTATAATGCTCTAAAATCCAAGTTATGTTGATATGAATGATTTAGGTTAGTTGTTGTCTAAAGTATGATTAAATGGGAGTTTTCATGTTTGAAAATCAATGCGATGTGTTAAAATTTATATTCTAATGTTCTAAAATCATAGTAAGGTTCATATGTATGTTTTATGTTAGCTGTTGTTTAAAGTTTGATTAAATGTGATATATCATGCTTGATTAAAACTATAATGTATTAAAATTTGAACTCTAATGCTCTAAAATGCTAGTTAGATTCATTTGAATGATTTTAGTTAGCCGTTGTCTAAAGTATGATTAAATGTGAGATTTCATACTTGAAAATCACTGTGATGTGTTAAAATTTGCACTCTAATGCTCTAAAATCCAAGTTATGTTGATATGAATGATTTATGTTAACTTTTTTTATAGTTTCATTAAATGTGAGTTTATATGTTTGAAAATCAGAGTGATGTGTTAAAATTTGTACTCTAATGCTCTAAAATCCAACTTATGTTGATATGAATGATTTAGGTTATCTGTTGTCTAAAGTATGATTAAATGGGAGTTTTCATGCCTGAAAAACAATGCGATGTGTTAAATTTTGACTCTAATGCTCTAAAATCTGAGTTAAGTATAATTGAATGATTTGGTTTTAATGTTGTTCAAAATTTGATTAAATGTAAGTTTATATGATTGAAAATCAGTATGATGTGTTAAAATTTGTATTCTAATGTTCTAAAATCCGAGTTAGGTTCTTATGAATGTTTCCTGTTAGATGTTGTTTAAAGTTTGCTTAAATGTGAGATATCATGCTTGAAAAACACTATAATGTGTTAAAATTTGAACTCTAATGCTCTAAAATACGAGTTAGATTCATATGAATGATTTTAGTTAGCCGTTGTCTAAAGTATGATTAAATGTGAGATTTCATACTTAAAAATCACTATGATGTGTTAAAATTTGTATTCTAATGCTATAGAATCCAAGTTAGGTTCATATGAATGTTTCCTGTTATATGTTGTTTATAGTTTGATTAAATGTGAGTTTATATGTTTGAAAATCAGAGTGATGTGTTAAAATTTGTATTCTAATGCTCTTGATTCTGTGTTAGGTTCAAATGAAAGATTTATATAGACTGTCTGTAAATGAATATAGTGTGTGATTTTTTCAGGTATATCTCCATCAGTTAAAAAGACCAATGAGAAAAAAAATAAAAATCCAACGGAAAACAGTGATTCGGATTTTGAAGAAAATACTTTCGATAAATATAAGATAGAAAAAAAGGAAGATAAGGGGAAAAGGCTTGCAGTAAGAAAAGATTCTGATGTATTTTTTCAGTCAAAAAAGAAGGCAAAAACAAAAGATAATATGATTGTTTGTTATCCACAAGCAATTCAACAAAAGAAGCCAAAAAAGGCTGATCAGGAAACCATAAAATACAGAATGTCACCAAGAAATCTCTAAAGGGTCCTAAACAACTTAAGCCCTCAACAAGACAAGTGTGTTCGAGAAATGGGATTTGGTGATTTTCCTGAAAACTTCAACATATATTATATCCCATCAACCTTAGGTCTGTTTTTAGCTACCAATTTTGATTCAGAAACACGCACTCTAGGAATGGGAGATGGTAGGAAGATAAAGTTTACCAAACAACTTGTGCATGATATGCTTGGGATACCAATGGGTGATATCCCTGTTGAAACTCTAAAAGAAAAAAATCTATTAGAGCCTACGACTCAGAGATGGAGAAGAAAGGTGAAGCATATTGTCGGTAATGATAAAAAATCGGAGTATCAAAATTGGAATCATTTTTGTCTGAATACGAAAAAGCCAATTGGGTATTCGATGTTGGTTTCCTATCACTGTTCTTCTCAATAATCGGAGAAGGTAACAAAGATGGAACGATAAATGAGAGGCTTATTCCATTATTGGGAATAACACTGACAGGTATGAAAAAATGGATTGATGCTCATATGTATTAGAATGTTTGGTGAGGGAATGCACCAGTTTTGATTCAAGTAGCACATTCAGTGGACCATTGGTTTTACTCACAGTAAGTACTAATTTAAACTTAAATGCTGTAAATTTTAGTCTTAACTGCTGTAAAATTTTTACTTAAAATGTTGTAAAAATTTACTTTTTAGTTTATTAAATTTTACATAAATTTTCAACAGCTAACTACTAAAAAATATTTTTTTGGTGCAGCTTGTGTATTGCAATTCAACTGTGTGTAAAAAGGTAAAGGTCGAAAAAACAGTCCCTGCGTTCAAAGCATGGAATCATCAATTGATGAAAGCTAGAGAATCTCTTGAACTTAAGAAATGAGGTTTTGGACGTTTAGAAATCGTTGATGGTTTAGAATGGATTGAGCCAAAGAAGAAAGATACCAAAAAAAAGAAATTAGTGAATTGTCACGTATGCATAAAATATAAAATAAATATATTCTTGAAATTTTGTTATTATATAATAATTTATTTTGTTGATGTTGTAGAAGATGAAGAAGAGTTTTCAGAAGAAGAACTTGAAGAAGCTAAAGATTTTTCATTTAAAACTTTTAAGGTAATAATTTTGAATGAAATATATGTTATGTAAGATGATTTGGTTAAAATATTAACTAAAATTCAGTAAATTTTCCGGTCTTAAGGCTCACACAATCAAAAAAATATTTGATGCATGTGGCTCACTAGGAACAAGCTCGAAAACCTAGTGGGAGCCTTTTGATTCCCCATATTGGGAAGACTCCTTCTTTGTAATGAGGATTGAGAACTCGGTTGTTTGAAAATGATAGTTATGATGTTATTTTTTAAAAGTTATGAAAGTGATTTGGCAAAAAAACAATTTAATGCATTAAACTTTAAATGATTTTTTATATTATAGGGAATGTGCAATACTGTAAAAGGTAATCTACAGCAAGCAATTAAGCTGATGGAAGATTCTGATAGAAAATTGGATCTTGCTTTTAGATACTATCCTGTGTCCAAAAGGTTAAAAAAACTTGTAAATTATAGAAATAAGGTTTTCATGGTTTATTATAAACATAAGCAAGGTGATATGGAAGATGAAAATGATGATAGTGAAAAGGTGAATGGAGATGAGGATGATGAAATTGATGGTAGCGCAGACGGGAATGGAGATGAGGATGATGATATTGATGATGAAACTGACAATGATGATGGATTAGATGATGACGAAGAAGATGACGATGATGATGCATTAGATGATGATAATGATGCAGTAAAGGGAAATGTTGATGATCAACATGATGATGCAAAAAAAGGAAATGTTGAGGATCAACATGATGGTATGTCTATAACCTTCAAATTATAATTTTCTATGTTCTACTAAATTTTTTTTTGGTAATAATATAACTACAATGCTATAACATTATTACGTTAATTTGGTAAGGTTTGCAATTTAAAAATTCTAACAATGTAAAAATATGCAGATAATGGCGATGATGAAAAAAAGAATAAAAAAGGGGATGACGATGTAAATGCGGAAAAGAAAGATGAGCATGATTGTAAAAATGCTAGAGAGAGGCCTCAAAATCTGATTGCAGGGCAAAATATGGGCATTGTACCATTTGATTATACTTATTTCACTCAGACAACTCCTCTAGAAACACAATCTTCAAATGAAACTGATAAAAATGCTCGGATAGCTTATGTCGTAGAAGAACCTTCATAAGATAGTGATGAAAGTTTGTTAAGTTATCTAAACACTAGACTTCCCACAATAGAACCTTTATCACAAACGAAGGAAGACGAAAAAGGATATCAAATCAACAAACGAAGAAAGATTGATGTTGTAGATGATTTGGGTATCTTGGGTGCTAAAGTTGTTGATTTTGATGTAGGTCAAGCAGGGTTGGATGCATTTGATTTGGTTGACAATATGACCGATAATGTTTGGACTTGTACCTCAGATGTTTTTCAAAATCTCAACACTCCTTCCTTTCGTCCTAAATCAAGAAATATGAAATTAAGCCTAGTACGAAACAATAAAGGACATTTTGAGGCAAGAAAAATGGATGAAGGAAATACAAGTGCCATAGAAAAAAGAGTTGAAGCTCATGAAGTTGCTGAATTGCCTCCAAAAACATCTGTTGAAGCTAATGAAGTGGCTAAAGCAACTAAAATTCTTGAAATTGCTGGAATGGCTTCAATACTTGTTAATGCAGTCCAAAACACAGACACTAAGACGCCAATGTTCACAAGTAGTGTTACAGATAAGAATTCAGAAAAAGGCAAAGAGAAAGTGGTTAGTATTGCAGTTCCAGAACCCACAAATGAAAGTGATTTTAAAAGGCCTATCAGAAGTATGAAAAGAGGCGCTGAAGTATTAGAAGATGCGGTTTATAGAATAGACTCAAGTGAAAAGTTGTCAGCATATCACGAGAGGAAAATTCATCCAGCCATACCATTTACTGAAGATGAAATAAAGGTTATTGAATACGTATGGAGTGGCAGTTGTCCTGAAGGGTTAGTTTTTACTGCATTAACCTTTAATAAAGTAACTGAATTGCATATTATAGATATATTTTTTTTTGTTTGTGATTTGGTAAAAAAAACTGAATTATTTTTATAATGCGCAGGGAATTTATATTCAGTGGATTGGGCGTAATAATTGAATGTATATGGTTCTTGAGTCTTTATCCAAACATCCTAATTTCATCAAATATTCTTGACTTATGGAGTCTTGTTCTGGCGTATGAGGAGACATTCAAATTGAGCGCCTCATTTAACTCAAATTTGTACTGCAGTACAGGAATGCTGGTGAGTTTTTTGTCTATATATACCTAAAAAAATTGAATTTCTATAGGTTGAAATATTTTATATTTTTTTTGTGATTATATACAGCCTCCCGTTCTGGTTGAACAGAAAATGGATGAAGAACACCTGAGAAAAGTTTTTGATGATAACTTTGAATCTGTTTTACAAAATTCAAAGAAAACAAATTTGGATAACATTAGTATGGTAAGTCATAAATAACATCTATTACTAATACTATTTAAAAATTATTTACAGCATTACAGTTAAATTTTTACAGCATTACTATGTTTTAGTTAATAATTTTTTATTGAATTATCTACAGGTTATGATTCCTTGCATTCAGATGATAGGTGTTGTAAACCATTACTATTTATTATGCTTCAATATGATATCTGCTGAAATAGAAATCATGGACAACCTTGATGATGATTCTGAGGATCTTGATGACAGATATGGCCCTTATGCCATGACAATGGTAATTTTTTGATTTATGAATCTCATTTGGCTAAATAGATATGTATTAATAAATACTAGTTTTTTATAAATTATTAGTTTTTTATAACCTTCAAAATTTTGTTATAAATTATTTTTTTAGATATAACAGGTAATTTTTTTTATTGCATTACATATTATTTTACAGCATTAACAGCAATCTTGTATTTCTTCACAGATCAAATTATTCATTGCTTACCTAGAAAGTGTAAATCATCCAAAACATGCTGCATTCATGAAGGCCGTCCCAAGAGTCTTGAAGATGACTTGGAGGACAAAAAAAAATGTTGTCGACTGTGGTCTATTTGCTATGAGGCATATGGAGATGTACGTCGGTAAAGAAATATGGTTGATGACAATGCCAGATGAAAATAGATATCAAAAATCAACTATTCACACTCTCAGAGCAAAGTACTTAGCAAAGATTTTGCTGTTGCCTTGTAACCTTTGGAGAAATGAGTTACTCAAAGCGGCGGACCAACATTGGAAGAAGCAACAAAAGAAACAAAAGATTATAAGTGGTTTCAATGTGAAAGTTAATATTGGGCTCATGAGAAAGTTTGAAGCAAGAATAAAGAAGGAAGTCCTTGGATGAAGTTTAATGAAATTATGTATAAACTTTTGAAGAATTTTATTATGTAAAGTTTACCCAAAACATAAAGTTTGTTTCTGTTGTAATTTTATTTCAGCTTGGCCTAAGTACATTGTAAATGCCACTCTATTTACCTAATATTTATTTTGGTTATCCTCTCCTGTAATGCAGTAATTAACCTTTATGATTTGGTAAACTTCTAATGGAAATAAGAAGATTTTTAAGCATTATACCTTTATATTTAATATTTTTTTTAAGAAATTTGTTAAAATGGTATATTGATTTGATAAAATATGATAAATTTATATATTGATTTGCTAAAGTATGATAAAGTTGTATATTGATTTGGTAAAATATGATAAAGTTGTATATTGATTTGGTAAATATTAGTTATAACCTTTCTAGAATGTCTCATTTATGATGAATAAACGACCACCTACGTATTAATCTGTTAAAATTAAATATTGATTTGGAAAAATCTATTAAAATTGTATATTGATTTGGTATATATTACAAACTTTAGGGGCAAACTAGTAAATACCCAACCGAGAGCGTCTCATTTATGGTGAATAAACAGCCAAGTATCTCTTATATTCATCACTTACTAAAAATATCTTCCCTATTGGCGTGATTGGTTTTGTAATAGGTTGACTTCATATGGCATGTCATATGATTGTGGTAGTTCAAGTGTTGAGCTTGAGGTTAATGTGACATTCTAGTCACATTCCATTGTACTTATCGGTTTTTTGGGAATATATATTTTACCGGGGATAGTCCCCTTTACCCAAAAAAAAAAAAAAAAATATCTCCAATATTTCTCTCTCCCCAAGTTTACACAGAGTAGATCAAAACAATATCAAAACCAAATCGATGCATAAAATATGAAATGCATCAATCCAAAAAGATGGTGAATAACAATCTGAAATCCTGTACTCCTCCTCGTAAGCAAATTAATACCTCTATTTATTTATTTTCGATATTATTTATGTTTATAAAAATCTGATTCCAACTATCATTTCATCTATCTAGAAAATAGGAAAAGTGTTAGGCTGATGATGAACAAAGAGTAGATTATGAAAACGGTAAAAAAAGTCGCCGGAAAAATCTATAACTATATCAAGCAGTAAGTGATTTATTCTACATCTTTATTTCAATGCGATGTGTTAAATTTAAGTTTTCATGCTTGAAAATAACTGAAATTTGTTAAAATTTGTACTGTAATGCTCTAAAATCCGAGTTAGGTTGATATTAATGAATTAGGTTACACACTGTAAATATTTTGTATAAATGATTGTTTATATGCTTTAAAATCAGTTTGATGTGATTAAATTTATACTCTAATGCTCTAGAATGTGATTTATGTTCATATGAATGGTTTATGTTAACCATTGTCTAAAGTATGATTAAATGTGAGTTTTCATGCTTGAAAAACACTATAATGTGTTAAAATTTGAACTATAATGCTCTAAAATTCTACTTATATTCATATGAATGAATTAGGTTACATATAGTAAATATTTTGTATAAATGATTGTTTATATGCTTGAAAATCAGTTTGATGTGATTAAAATTATACTCTAATGCTCTAGAATGTGATTTAGGTTCATTTGAATGGTTTATGTTAGCCATTGTCTAAAGTATGATTAAATGTTAGTTATCATGCTTGAAAAACACTATAATGTGTTAAAATTTGAAGTCTAATGCTCTAAAATGCTAGTTAGATTCATATGAATGATTTAAGTTAGCCGTTGTCTAAAGTATGATTAAATGTGAGATTTCATACTTGAAAATCACTGTGATGTGTTAAAACTTGCACTCTAATGCTCTAAAATCCAAGTTATGTTGATATGAATGATTTAGGTTAGCTGTTGCCTAAATTATGATTAAATGTGAGTTTTCATGCTTGAAAATCACTACGATGTGTTAAATTTTGTACTATAATGTTCTAAAATCCGAGTTAGGTACATATGAATGAAATAGGTTACAAATTGTTCATAAATATTGATAAAATGATTGTTTATATGCTTGAAAATCAGTTTGATGTGATTAAAATTATATTCTAATGCTCTAGAATGTGATTTAGGTTCATTTGAATGGTTTATGTTAGCCATTGTCTAAAGTATGATTAAATGTGAGTTATCATGCTTGAAAAACACTATAATGTGTTAAAATTTGAACTCTAATGCTCTAAAATGCTAGTTAGATTCATATGAATGACTTAAGTTAGCCGTTGTCTAAAGTATGATTAAATGTGAGATTTCATACTTGAAAATCACTGTGATGTGTTAAAAATTGCACTCTAATGCTCTAAAAGCCAAGTTATGATGATATGAATGATTTAGGTTAGCTGTTGCCTAAATTATGATTAAATGTGAGTTTTCATGCTTGATAATCACTACGATGTGTTAAAATTTGTACTATAATGTTCTAAAATCCGAGTTAGGAACATATGAATGAATTAGGTTACAAATTGTTCATAAATATTGAAAAAATGATTGTTTGTATGCTTGAAAATCAGTTTGATGTGATTAAAATTATACTCTAATGCTCTAGAATGTGATTTAGGTTCATTTGAATGGTTTATGTTAGGCATTGTGTAAAGTATGATTAAATGTGAGTTATCATGCTTGAAAAACACTATAATGTTTTAAAATTTGAACTCTAATGCACTAAAATGCTAGTTAGATTCATATGAATGATTTAAGTTAGCCATTCTCTAAAGTATGATTAAATGTGAGATTTCATACTTGAAAATCACTCTGATGTGTTAAAATTTGCACTCTAATGCTCTAAAATCCGAGTTAGGTACATATGAATGAATTAGGTTACAAATTGTTCATAAATATTGATAAAATGATTGTTTATATGCTTGAAAATCAGTTTGATGTGATTAAAATTATACTCTAATGCTCTAGAATGTGATTTAGGTTCATTTGAATGGTTTATGTTAGCCATTGTCTAAAGTATGATTAAATGTGAGTTATCATGCTTGAAAATCACTGCGATGTGTTAAAATTTGTACTCTAATGTTGTATATGAATGTATTATGTTAGATATTGTTCAAATTTTGATTAAATGATTGTTTATATGCTTAAAAATCAGTGTCATGTGTTAAAATTTGAACTCTAATGCTCTATATTCCGAGTTACGTTTGTATGCATTATTAAGGTTGGCTGTTGTCCAATATTTGATTAAATGTGACTTTTAATGTTTGAAAATCACTGCGATATGTTAATATTTTAATGTATCAATATATGAAATGGACGTGTAATGATTCATTAAATTCTTAAAAGTTGGATAACATTGTTAATTATTTACAGGTAAACGCAATGAAAGACTCTCAGAACCAGAGGGATTTAATACAAATGAAGTATCTTCCAAACGAAAAAAAATATGTGCTAAAAACAAAGTTATTGGTAAAAGAGCAGCTGCTGATGACATCCCAACTGATGAAGGAAGAAGCCAAAACAAAAAAAAGAAAAAGGTTGCAGCAGTTGATATTCCAGATTCAACTGAGGTACTTGTCGATGCTGAACAAATTCAATCAGACAATGTTTATACATCAAAGACATATGCTCCAACTGTTGTGGTAGAGAAGGTAGTGGTAGAGAAGGTAGCTGAAAAATGTAAGATGATGAAAAATCGGAGGATTAATGCGAAGAAAGTGGTAGAGAAGGTAGCTGAAAAAGAAGTTGCTGAAAAAGAAATTGCTAAAAAAGGCAAAGTAGTAAATATTACAGTTTCAACTGAGGTACTTGACGATGCTGAACAATTTCAATCAGAAAATGTTAAGACATCAAAGACAGATGCTCCAACTACTGTGATAGGGAAGGAAGTTGTATAGAAGGTAGCTGAAAAAGGTAAGATGATGAGAATTCGGAGGATTAAATCGAAGAAAGTGGTACAGAATGTGGATGGAAAAGAAGATGCTGAAAAAAAAGTTTCTAAAAAAGGCAAAGCATTATTTCCCAATATCGTCGCAAGAATGTCAGTGCGTCATTTAAATCTTTTGTTAAAAGCATGCACAACAAGACAACTTAAGGTTATAGAAGAAATGGGTTTGGGACATTTCATCAATAATTTTGAGTATATGTCGGTGCCAACCAAGATGACATTTTGGATTGTACAAAACTATGATCTTGAAACGGACACTATAAAGATGGAGGATGAAAGAAGAATTAAAGTAACCAAGGAATTAATTTATGACATTTTGGGTGTTCCGATGGGTGAAAAGAAAGTTATCTCTCTACCTAGCACAACGTCTGAAGATAAGACAACTACAGATTGGAGAGCAACAACACCCTTTGCAGGAGAGGATGCAAACAGGATAAATATTTCGTTTCTTGAAGATCATGTTGCTAGATTGACCGAAACAGATTGGTCTTTCCAAGTCGGCTTTTTGGTTATTTTCTTCTCTTGTCTAGCTGAAGGGAACAAAGATGGCACTGCAAATCAAAGATCCATACCATCGGTAAAACGAATGGAGAATTTCAACAATTTGATTGGTGCGAGTATATTTTTGACTGTATTCGATCAGAGATCCAGGATTGGGAACCAGGAAAAACCTTTGCTGCTTCCACAGTAGTATTGGCGGTATGTCTTTTTACAGCATTAACTAATAATGTATTATTTCTTAAATATGATGCAATAAATTTTGAAATATAATGCTAATATATATTTTTTCTTTTTTAGCTTATATACTGCAGTTCAACAGATTCGCCTGATCTAAAAGTGGAAAGAACATCACCTGTATTCAAAGGTTGGAGTACAGACTTGCTAAAAAAAAGAGAAGCACAATAAATAAGGAGTGGAGGCTTTGGTAAACTTCCTATATTCAAAGAATTTGAATATATTCAACCACCAAAGATCAAACTGAAGAAAAGGAAAGAACGAAATAATCTACCAGGTAAGTTATAATCTTATATTAAAAAAATATAGATATATGGAATCATATGATGATTTCTAATATTAGGAATGATCATTGTGTTAACAGAGGGTGGAAGTACTAGCCGAGAAGAGAATCTACTACAGTTCAAAGAAAAAACTAGTCATGTAATCATCAAGTCGCTTTTGTATTATTAAGTTAAAATATAAGTTCCATATCTTGATGCATTAGTTTAGAAATTTTAATGAATCAAAGTTAAATTTTAGTTAACATAGACTATTTTGCAAAAAATAAATCATCATATTTTTACTGAATAAAAGTTAAAAAGTTTAATGCATCAAACTCATTTTTTATCTATATAAATATTTTTTTTTTAAAACAGAAAAAGTTTAATGCATCAAAGTTATCTTTAGCTAACAATTTATCTTTTTTTTGAAAAACAAAAAGGATATGAAGGATTTCTAAAATGATAACCTCATAAAGCTTATTGAAATGTTTGTAATCCTAAAAATAGCATATCTTACTGCAATAAAGATTAAAATTTCAACATATCATAGCTTATATATATATATATATATATATATATATATATATATATATATATATATATATATATTTTATTTAATTATATGTTATATTATATTTCTCAAAATAATACAAGCATATATAATTTAAAATATGTTAAAAAGTTTAATGCATCAAAGTTATGTTTTACTAAATTTTTTTTTTTCAAAACACACAGGATATGAAGGTTTTCTTGAATCATAAGCTCATAAAGCTTATTCAAATGTTTGAAGATCATGACGAGAAGCTAAAAATAGCATTGAATGAATACCCAGTTGACGATGACTTCAAGGAGATTGTTCAAAAAAGAAATACATTCCTAAAGAGAATGTATAACGATGATGATCCTTTGAATCATCAAGATAAGACTGATGCAGATAGAGATAATGTATTGGATGAAGTTGGTTTGAATGAATCTGTAGAAGAAGGTATGAATGAAGGTGACGACGCCGATGAGACAAATATTAATGCGCCTGTTGGGAATGTGGAAGTTGGAATGAATGAAGGTATAGACGCCAATGAATCTGGTAATGCTGAGCCTGTAGCAACGGATGAAGGGAATTCTACGCCACACTCAACACCAGAATATGAAAGGCGGACAAGGTCAACAATCAAAGATAAAGCAGCAACAGCATCACCTGCTAAAGGGGGAAAAAATAAACCACATATTGCCCCTAAAAAACAACAAAAGGAAAAGCAGGAGAAGCATCGCCCACTAAAGCAGGAAAAACCTCTAAAAGTAAATGAACAATGACACTTCTCTGGTTTCTACTAATATTTTATCTTATATCGTATGTTTCGGATATTAAATGTCTGTAATATAACTAGAACACCTTTAAAACTTGAATGTCTGTAGTATATTCTAATCTAGTTACATATTTAAGTAATATGTAATAACTACATTTTATGCAACAATTTCATCGCATCATAATGTTTATAAACTAAATAGAATTATATTCTATGATATACTACTTAACTAAAGAGTGCAAACTAGATTATAAAGAATATATTAAATCAACTATTTTCTTTTTTTAATTTGATTTTCTGTCAAAACAGATTGTTTAAATGCTGAAATATGTTCTGAAGTGTGCGATAAAGATGTCAACGAGAGATCTATTGTCATTTATGACGATTCATTCCTTGAAAATCAATCGCAAACGCTATTCTTTGAAAGTGAAGAAGAAGAGATGGAAGTTGATAGTGAAGAAGCAGAGATGGAACTTGACACTGAAGGTGGAATGCAATATGTTGAATTACCAGATGAAAACCTGGGAGCATATGAAAGTAAATGAAAAACAAACACTTTCTTATATTGATTATTAATTTCACTGCATCATAGTGATTTAAAACTAGTAATGCACTGTTTAACTATAATGCATGACTAGATAAAAAAACACTATGATGCAATAAGAAGTAACTATGCTGTAGTAAAACAAGTTATTCTATTTTTTTACAAAAAAACTGTTGTTTAATTTCTTCTTTTAATAACAGGTTCTAAAAATCTCAAAGAAGCTGGCTTTCCTACAATTGGAATGGAAAATATCAAGAGTTTAATGACCGATTTTCCTTCAATTGAAGAAGTGAACAAAGAGTATTTTGACTACTCCGTTTCGAAACTACCTTTCTTAGCTGAATCAGAAGAGAGTGTGTCAAAAAGTTTCTTAATTGTCGAGCCACCAAAATGTCTACAAATTCAGAAAAAGGGAATTATAAAAAGTTTACATAGTATGAAATTGCGGTTACCGAAAAACAACACAAGAGAGGTTAAAGGTAAAACACCATTGTTTGTTGCCGAACAACATGAAGAATATAAAGAGATTCCGATATCTGGTCAACTACGAACTGAAGGAAACAAAACAACTTTTGATGATATAAGGGATAAATTAATGAAAAAGAATGTCGGAAAGTTGCAACGCATGAATGAAAAATCAAATGATGAAGATAAAGGCAACAAAGAAGGAGATCTGTTAACTGTTGAAAGAAATAAGATAGAAAAAGATAAGCATGAACCTGTAACAAGAAAAATGATTATGCATGCATCACCAATTAGCTGTATTGCTCCACCAGTTGATATGGAAAACGATAAACGTCAAGTAAAGCTGCCTCCTTCTTTAGTGTCTCCATATTATCAACGGAAAATCATATTGGGCCAACCACTATCAGAAGATGGAAAGAAGATTGCTGAATACATATGGGGTAATAAGACACCTGAAGGGTAAGTTCTTAATTATTACATAACATATTTTTTTTCACAGCATCAATATTATATATTTACTGCATCAATTATATTTAAATTATATCACATAGTAGTTATTTTTGAAGCATAAAAAGTCACTTTTAAACAAACTTTGATCAACAGCTAACCTATAGAATTATATGAACTTAAGTCTTATTTTAGAACATTATATTGCATTTTTAACACATAGCCTTATATGAACTTAAAATATGAAACTTAAATCTAATTCTAGAGCATTATAGTGCATTCTTAACACATAGCATTATATGAACTTAATTCTAATTCTAGAGAATTATAGTTTATATTTAACACATAGCATTAATTAACACTTAAGACCAGTTAGTTATCTATTTAATCTTAAATATGAACTTAAGTGTAAATCTAGAGTATTATATTGCATTTTTAACACATAGCAGTGTTTATCAAACATAAAAAATCAATTTTAAGACAAAATTTGAACAATATCTAAACTTTGACCAATAACTAAAATAAATCATTCATATGAGTATTAATAAAAAAACTAAACATACAAACCATCTAGATTCGCTGATTAATTTGTCTGATTCTAGATGATTCCGTAGGTTTGATTCAGTAGGTTTGGTATCACAGCATTATATCATGATGAATGAGAAAGGTTTCTTCTTTTTTCAATTTGGATCTAGTGAGGGTCTTAATGCGGTTCTGGAAGGTGGTCCGTGGATGGTTCGTAATTCACCATTTTTTCTTAAGAAATGGACTATGAAAACGAATCTTCTAAAGGAGGAACTAACTCGTATTCCGGTATGGGTTAAGCTTCATGATGTCCCGCTACAGGTATTTGAAGAGGAAGGTTGGTAAGCTTATTATGATGGATAATTATACTGATAATATGTGCAAAGAGTCTTGGGGTCGTTGTAGTTTTGCTCGTTGTCTTATTGAGATGAATGCTGATTCGGAGTTTATAGATAACGTTACTATTGGTGTCCCTGATCTTGAAGGCTCGGGTTGTACTAAGGAGTTAATTCGAGTTGAATACGAATGGAAACCGCCTAGATGTCATACTTGTAATATTTTTGGTCATTCCGTTGATTCTTGTCCGAAAATTGTTAAACCTATAACGGTTGAAAAAGTGACAACTCATGTTGATAATGAGGGGTTCCAACAAGTGCAAAGCAAGAGGAAGAAGTACAAAGGTAATTTAGGGAATCAAGTTCCGAGAGGTGTTCCATTGAGCAAGGGTTTCCAAGCAGGTAAGACGGTTGTTTTTCGGAATACTAAATCTGGTCAGTTACAGCAGTCTAGCAATCTTAATGGTCCGAACAAGGCTAAAGCTCAAATGAGCAGTGTTTCTACATCTAATAAATTTTCATCTTTGTCCATGCCTGGTATTGACGAAGGGGCTCAAGTAAGCGAGGAAGATAATGAGGAGGAGGAGGGAGTCGAGGTCGATTTTATTATTTTCCTCGTAACTTTATGTTATCGTCTTGGTTTTTGTCTAGTTTATATATTTCCAGTATTCTAGACTAGTTAATGTTTATGGCCTGTCGTAAACATTTTGTTTAACAAGCTGCCTGTAGCTTGCGGTTAATGTGGTATTTCAGCCACATTCCTTGTACTTCAACGCTTTTTTTGGTTCTATTTACCGGGGTCATTGCTACCCTTTTACCAAAAAAAATATTGTACAGTGAGGATGTTTTCAAGATGAATAAAAGAGTTGGAGTTGAAGGTATTTTTTTCTTGAGCCTGTACCCTGAAATAGAAATTGCTTCACTCATATTAGACTTATGGTCTATTGTTCAAAATCACGAGGAACAACACAGAGACAAGCTATCAGACGATGGAAATGTATATTGTCATACAGGAATGCTTGTAAGTAATTCAATTATATAATTTTTTTTATACATAACGTTTTACATTATGATATACATAACGTTTTGCATTTACTAAAAACAGTCTAATTACACTGTTGATTCGGGGAAGACTATTGAAGAAAGAATGGAAGTTTTTGATCAAAATATTCGTTTGGTTTTAACTGAAGCAAAACGGAAGAATTTTAACGATGTTCATTTGGTAAGTAGATTAATTATGAGAATAAAATGATATAATTGTGATGTTCTATAGAATGAAGTTGATTAATGATAACAAAAATATCTACAGGTATTCTTTCCTGCAATAAAGATATCGGAAGATTCATCAAACCATTTCTATGTAATCTGTTTCAATATGAAGACCGCTGAAATAGACATAATTGATAACATAGATTATGGCATCGATGATATAGAAACAATATATGGTTCTTTCCCATATGCTCTGGTAAGTCTACTTTTATCTAATACTTAAAGCATTATGGTGCTATTTTTAAACATCAAACTTATTTGTTTCCTATACCTTGTGAATAATATTGATAATTTTACTGCATCATTTTTTTTAAAATAGTGCATTACAATGCTGTATCTCATACATTTTATTTTAAATTTTCACAGATTGATTCTTTTATAAATTACTTGGAGACACAACATCATCCAAAATGCGTTGACTTTCTAGTTTCTGAGCCTAGCATTATTGATTTTGATTGGAAAACAAAATCCAATAATGTCGATTGTGGTGTATTTGTTATGAGGCATTTAGAAACATATCTAGGTAAAGGAAACTTTTTACAACCTTTGAAGAAAGAAGGAACAATTCAGAAAGCACAATTGAAGATGCTTCGTGCCAAGTACTTGGCCAAAATCCTTCTGATGGACATTAATGTCAAAAAAGAAAGTTTGTTGAAAGAAGCACAAGCATACTTCAGGAAGAAGCCAAAAATTTCAAAGATTATAAAGGAGCATGATGTCAGATATGATAAAGCCTTGTGAAAGAAATTCAATACTACCGTCGAGAAACTTGATAAATAGAGATCTCAGTTTTAAATCTTTTGAATTGAATTTCTAATTTTTTTTTCTTCCAATAACTTGTAAACATGAAGGTTTTTCTTTACCAATTACCATATCATAATAAATATTTTTACTGCATTACTGTGTATATTTTACTGCATTACTTTGCATATTTTAGTTATATAAAAAAGTTATGGAATATGTATTGAGTGGCAGTTGTCATGAGGGATTAGTTTTAATGTATTAAAATTTGAAATTTTATTACAGTTTTTCTATATCATTTGATAAAATTCTACTAAAATGTAGTAAAGTTAAATTTAACTGTATCATAAGATATCATAATGTATATTTTTAATGCATTACTGAGCATATTTTACTGCATCATAGTTTAGCTATAATACATCAGATGCAGTAAAGTTAAAAAAAAGTTATAGCATATGAATGGAGTGGAAGTTGTCATGAGTAGTTATTTTTACTTCATTAATATTTGAAATTTTATAGCATTACTTGATAAATTACAAAAAATACAACATTTTATTAAAAATTTATCTATATGATTTGGTAAAACTCTACTGAAATGCGGTAGACGTTAACTGCATCACAATGCAGTAAAAGATATAATTGTATCATACGATATCATATTGTATATTTTTACTGCATCATAGTTATCTATAATACATTAGTTTTAATGCATTAAATTATACTGAAATGTAGTATAATAGATAAATTATATGTAAAATAACTACATCACAATGTAAATCATCAAGTATTAAAAGTCATTGCATCAAAATGTAAAAGTAACTGCATTACAATACACTTTTGAAAAACCTAAACCTTTGCATTTATTTCTAGACTTCCTGTATCTCATTCTCATTTTTTTACAATTTATTTTGAAGAATTTGATCCGAAGTATTTATTAAAATGAAAAATATTAAAAAAAATAGAGTACTTATTTTGGAGTATTTGATCTCAACCCAGATCTTCTAGGGAAAACAGCTTGATTGTTGGGAGAAATGTGTTGATTCGGAGTAGCTTGAAGATTGGATCTCTCAGACAAACCTGTGCAAGTTCTTTTATTGTGTCCTGCTTTTTCACCACATATACCACAAGTCCTCCTCTTACTAAGTTCTTCAGCTGTGACTTCAGTTACAGGCTTCAACCTAGAAAAGCATCCTGGACCTCTCGCTCTCCTAAGATTTGGATTTAGAACTTTATCATTCTCATTTTCAGGCTCATTGACACCCAGCAATGCACAAATCGCAGCTTTGTTATTCATTTTTGGGACCACTGGTACATCAATTTCTGCTTGCTTGAGCAACTCTTTCATCTTATCTTTGAAAATATGCAAATTATCAACCTTGTGCACCAACCGATCAATAGTAGATTCAAAAATATGATACAATTCTGTGACTTCAGTCTGCACTGCATCTGATACACCACTGACCATGCGACGAGCAGAACTTGATGGCTTTACATTCTTTAACCACCGTTTATGTAAGTACTTTCGTGGAAACTCCTTTACATCATTCATTCTGAGAACATAGAATGCATGACGACAAAGAAGACCGTACGACTCGTAACGGTTACAGCTACACTCAAGCTTTATCTCAGACTTACAAAACTCAACCTATAATAATAAAAAAAGTATTAGCAGTCATATATACTGTTTTGCAATCATATATAAACTGAAATGCAGTAAAATAATACATTTGCAGAAAACAAATACACTGAAATGCAGTAAAATAATACATTTGCAGTAAACAAATACACTGAAATGCAGTAAAGATGAACATACCTGATAAATAGGAAACTCATCTGAACCCTTAAAGATATGATACTGGCTATCACGAACAGAATATCTTTCAGTGTTGCCATTTTCCACAACAGACATAGCAATACAATACTTGTATGAATTAAACATTTCATCTTGCACATCGAAGAAAATGGTTCTAGTAAATAACTTGCAAGCTTCTTTCTCCATTTGAAGGTCTGTTTTGAAAGCTGGCGTTTTATATCTTGAATCATGATCATTTTTCCTTTCAATATACCTTTGATACTCGATAGCAGTGTCATAATGGCTTAAGAATTCAATAAGAGTAAGACGTGGGTTGGTCCATTTTCCAAAGAAATGATTTTCACTTTCCCATCTTGAAGTTGTACGCATTAGACCAGCCATAGGAACATGCCTCAAATACGTAGGTATCCAACTTTGCCTCAGATCAAACATGTCAGCCAACCACTTGTTCTCGCCAAGATCAAATTCATTTATCATACAATTCCATTCTCTTTCAAAAACCTCAGGCGTAATATGGTCTGTCCACACAATGTCAGAAATACGTCTCTTAAAATCTGTTCTATTACATAGTTCAGCACCAACCTATAATAAAAAAACAAAATAATTATAAGTAAACATGAAATGCATTATAGTGCATATTTACTGCATTATGGTGCATTATAGTGCATATTTTACAAGATTTTGGTCTGAATAAATTTCTGAAATTTTTTTTAAGAGAAAATACCTTCGTGCCCAATTTCATCATAATGTGCCACATACAAAAGCGGTGAACTGTATTGCAAAAAACTTCAGCTATTGCAATCTTCATTGACGGATCTTGGTCTGTGATGACAACTTCTAGAGCTTTACCAAACGCTTTTTTAAATTCTATAAGCAACCATATGTAAGCTAACGCACTCTCATCGGCAAGCAAAGCAGCAGCAAATGTAATACAGCGGTTATGATGGTTGATACCAGTAAAGGGAACAAAAACCATTTGATACCTACAGTTAAATAACATAATAACATATTAAAAAACATAATAAACTAAAAAACATAATTTTTGGAGATAAAAAAGAAAAAAATTTATACTTATTAGATCGAAAAGTCGCATCAAAAGAAACTATGTCACCGAACGTAGCAAAGTTTCTGATACCTTCTTCATCAGCCCAGAATAGACCAGCCAAGCGATTATCAAGACCTAAAAAAAATTAGAAACTAATTATAAAAACTACTTGATAATATCTAAATGCATTAAAATATATGGTTAATTCAGTAAAAAAATGAAACATCAAGGTTTATGTTTTAAGTTATAAAACATGATGCAGTAAAATCTAAAAAGATTAATTTACTAGAAAAAAAACTCAGATAATAGAAGAAATAACCACCTTTAAAATGTTTGACAAAAAAACCAGAGGAGTGAAGTTTTCGACTAATCAGCTTCTCTACAGCCATCTGAGCGTCTTGATCACGAATAAAAACAGTAATCTTCTTTTTTCATTCTTGCAGTCATCAATTGTTACACCAACGTTATCAAACCACCGTGAAGCTGTTTCATCAATCTAAACCCTATAGCAGGACCAAAATTTGCATTCGAAACTTGATAGAGGAAATGCTGCTTTGTATAACCCACATTCCTCGAATTCTTCATAAAAATCATGTCTCTTTCAGCTACAAGAGGGTGATTATGACCCTATGTGAAACTAATAACCTCAAAGATTTTTCCTTTTTTCTTAATAAGAATTGACGCCAAACACCCACACCTAAACGTAGGCTTCCTCCTAATTTGCTTTTTCTTAATATCTCTAAACCTTTGAAAATCACCACTACCACCGCCATCTTCAACTACACCATTTTCTGGTAAATCAACATCTACATTATCAACACTAGCTTTATCTTTAGGTTGAAGAAAACCTTCTCTACTACAAAGTAAATACTTTGTTGTCAGAATATCAGAACCTACTGCCTTGTACTCTCCACCTCTCCTAACATCAAACCCACCCTTTTTCCCATAAGCTACATAGAAATTGTAGGCTTGATCAATTGAAACAAATTGACATCCTACTATAGGTACTTGACCATGTGGTAACTCATCAGGAAACCAAGTCCTAGTGCCATCTATACCAACTTTATAGTAACCTACATGATCTCTTACGGTAATTGTTTCATAATCATCTGCGGCTGCAAAAATAAAAAATAATAAAAAAGTAAGCTAGATAAATGATATAAGTTAAATAAGAAATAAAAACAAAAAAAACCATAAAATGTTGAAAAATAAAAAAAAACTATGAAGGATTCAGTAAAATATAAAACTTTTAACAAAACCTAAAACAATAATTCAATAAACAATACCTATAATGCAGTAAAACAAGCTTGACTATAAAATCAAGCCTATGAACATCAAATCACATATCAATCTCTATTCTGATCAATCTCAATTTTAATCAATCTCTATATTAATAAATTCATGATATAATCAACCTAAAAAAAGTAATTCAGTAAAACATACCTATTATGCAGTAAAAACAACATCCACTATATAAAATCAAGACTATGTACATCAAATAACATATCAATCTCTATTCTGATCAATCTCAATTTTAACCAATCTCTATTCTAATAAATATCTGATATAATCAGCTTAAAAACAGTAATTTAGTAAAAAATACCTATTATGCAGTAAAACAACCTCCACTATAAAATCAAGCCTATGTGCATCAATCACATATCAATCTCTAATCTGATCAATCTCAATTTTAATCAATCTCTATATTAATAAATTCATGATATAATCAACCTAAAAAAAGTAATTCAGTAAAACATACCGATTATGCAGTAAAAACAACATCCACTATAAAATCAAGCCAATGTACATCAAATAACATATCAATCTCTATTCTGATCAATCTCAATTTTAACCAATCTCTATTCTAATAAATATCTGCTATAATCAGCTTAAAAACAGTAATTCAGTAAAAAATACCTATTATGCAGTAAAACAACCTCCACTATAAAATCAAGCCTCTGTGCATCAATCACATATCAATCTCTAATCTGATCAATCTCTAATCTGATCAATCTCAAATCTAATAAATATCTATTCTAATAAATATCTGAAATAAAAAGCTTAAAAACTGTAATTCAGTAAAACATACCTATTATGCAGTAAAAACAACATCCACTATAAAATCAAGCCTATGTACATCAAATAACATATCAATCTCTATTCTGATCAATATCAATTTTAACCAATCTCTATTCTAATAAATATCTGATATAATTAGCTTAAAAACAGTAATTCAGTAAAAAAATACCTATTATGCAGTAAAACAACCTCCACTATAAAATCAAGCCTATGTGCATCAATCACTTATCAATCTCTAATCTGATCAATTTCAAATCTAATAAATATCTATTCTAATAAATATCTGAAATAAAAAGCTTAAAAACTGTAATTCAGTAAAACATACCTATTATGCAGTAAAAACAACATCCACTATAAAATCAAGCATATGTACATCAAATAACATATCAATCTCTATTCTGATCAATCTCAATTTTAAACAATCTCTATTCTAATAAATATCTGATATAATCAGCTTAAAAACAGTAATTCAGTAAAAAATACCTATTATGTAGTAAAACAACCTCGACTTAAAATCAAGCCTATGTGCATCAATAACATATCAATCTCTATTATGATCAATCTGAATTCTAATCAATATCTAATCTAATCAATATCTGATATAATCAACCTTAAAAATGTAATTCAGTAAAACATACATATAATGCGGTACGAACTAAAGAGTTTAAAAGTAACTAAACTACAATGCAGCTAATATAAAGAGTATTAGAAAAACGCCATGATAAAAACTTACAAAAAACACCAGAAGATGATGATGATGATGACGACGCAACACTACTGAACGAAGATTCAGTAAACATAATGAATCAATAACCAGTGGTTAGAGTTACGGTGGTTACAGTTACGGTGATGACGGAAGTTGGTTACGGTGGTTGGTGATGGTGGTTCTCGACGATAGTTCCGATTGGTGGTTATTGGTGGTTAGGGTTTATCAGTTTAAGATAAACCGAAGAAGAAGAAGAACTAAAAAAATTAGATGAAAAAGAACTATATATAGTTTCGGTAAAAATTGAAAAAATGCCCCTGAAGTTTCTAAAATTACAAAAGTACACCATTTTTTTTAAAAAAAAGAGGGGGACACATGGCAGCATGTGGTTCCACCTCATTTATTTTATTTTAAATTTTGTTTTATTTTACCCCACTCCTATATATATATATATATATATATATATATATATATATATATATATATATATATATATATATATATATATATATATATATATATATATATATATATATATATATATATATATATATATATATATATATATATATATATATATATATATATATATATATATATATATATATATATATATATATATATATATATATATATATACATATATACATATATATATATATATATATAGAGGTGGGGTAAATTGAGAAGGGTTGTTAAAATAAAAAGTGTAGGAAGGGCTCCCATGCTGACACCTGTCCACCCCCCACCGTCTTTTTACTTTATATAGCCAGGGGCATTTTCGTCATTTACTTCTGCCGGGTATATATACTCTAAACAAACACACATTCAACTCATTCTTGTTTGTTTTTTTATTCGTCTCTTTCTTTCCCTCGACAACCAATCGCCGGCGATTCTCCACCATTAACAACCCTAACAACCAATCACCCTGGTCTATATATACCTGTAACAACCCTAACAACCAACCGCCGTCCCTTTTCCACCACTAACCACCACTCACCGCCGATTGAAAAAGATGTCTGGTATTATAGAAATCAATAACAATTGTTCTACATCAACCGTTGATGATTGTTCTACATCAACGAGTAATAATTGTTCTACATCACGATCTAATTCCATTGCAGCTGATAATGAGGGTAAACGTGTTAATTTTTCTATTAATTCAGTATATTTATTCGTTTACATGTTTTTGTTATATTATTAGTTTTGTGTAGGTTTATAATGTTTAGTTAGGCTTTTGATCAATTTACATCTGATGTTTAGGCGTTGGTATGATTTTTATAGATTTCTGATAATTGATGCATATAGTTAAACAAATTGATGCAGTAGATGCCTCGGACATGATTATTTTAGTTTAGGTTTTAATGAGGTTAGAACTACTATAGGTTTATAGAGTTTTCTTAGGCTTCGTGAAATTTTGGTTGATTTAAACCACTGTTCGACTCTAGGCTTAATGACGTTTTTGATGATATAAAGTAGTTATTCGATAGGTATATGCTAAGGGACAATGTTATTACTTATGATTGAACGATATTTTTATTAAGTTCAGAATTGTGTGATTTATTACGTTTTTGATACTTCCAGTATGATATACTGTTATTGATTAGTGACGTTTGACCTTAAATCATGAAGTTTGGAATTACATGATTTGAGTGGAGGATTCTGATTTGTGTGACACTAGCTTTTATGATTCTGTTATAGTGAATTAGTGGACCGGTTGTCAGTTTTGAAATATACGACTTGATGATGCAAAAATATGTTTGACCTAATGTTTTTAGATTTACTTTTGATAGTAGCTTAGGTGTTGAGTGGTTATAGTGCAGAATAGGTGTTAAGGGAAAGAAATTCTTACAAATTGGGCTGAGTAAACCAAATCAAAGCACACTTAGTAACAGGTGGTTATAGTGCAGAATAGGTGTTGAGTGGTTTACTTTTGATAGTAGCAGAATACAATAGAAATTCTTACAAATTGGGCTATATAACTAGAAGTTATGTAATGCGATCTTTTATGTAATTAAAAAGAGGATGGGATAGTTCTATCAACACGCTAATGCTGAAAGACGCACATATTCACTAGCTATTTAGTAAGATATAAGCCCTTGTGGAAACGGGTGGATGGGTCGGGTGCCGTTCAACAAAGCACTTGATAGGCATGGACGCGTGGTATTTCT
Organism: Glebionis coronaria; assembly: GCA_025667525.1. Taxonomy (NCBI): domain Eukaryota; kingdom Viridiplantae; phylum Streptophyta; class Magnoliopsida; order Asterales; family Asteraceae; genus Glebionis; species Glebionis coronaria. The sequence goes on from CM046880.1 coordinate 237,666,506, forward strand.
TCACTGATGCATGCCTCTTGAAGTATCTGAAGGCTTAGGCTATACATTGGCTGCAAAAAAGATTAAGGGTATTAAGTAGCTGTGGAAAAAAGAGGGCCGGTTGGTAATGAGTCGTAACTGGTTTGGAACGAAACAAGTAACTTTAGTGTGACCGGGTTGACCAATAGGACAGTCCATCAGTTTCCAAGTAGTCTATAGCGCTAAGTATGATGTCAAGGATTGCAAATCTCGTGGGGGATAAACTATTGCATTGAAAAAATATAAAGTTCAGTGAACACATCATAGTTTCAGTACAGTTTTAAATGGTTGCTACGTTTACAACTATGTTTAAACACTTTCACCGTCTTGACCAGCCTCATTAGTCATTTGTTCATCCCCCAGTCTCAATTTCCAATATACCAATCTGTAATTAAGCATGGAGAAGGTTGCATCATATTGCGTCACCTTTGTAGCCATGTCTAGTTTTCCTGACAATATATCTAATGTTGGTACATGAAACTTATTTGCAATCGAACCAACTGGTGGCAATTGTCTGGATTCTTGTGTTGTCATTCTGATAGGTAAATGATAAAAAATTTAAATGAACTTTACTGTTCGGCCCCCCATTTCTCCACAAGAACTACAAGGCAAACCAAAAACTTATTAAAGCAAGTAAAATTCTATTAAAAAGACCGATCATCATCTTTCTATCAAAATTAGTTTATGAAAATAGAAAAGTTTCTAATTTTGTAAGAGTAATTTTTAGAGTACCGTAGCTAAGTCATTCAATTTTTTTGCACTTGCCGAAGTTTCACTACGTGCGTTCCAAACTAAAGAAACTTGTACTCTGCCTGTAAATTTATAAAACAAAAATTGCAGTTATCTGATTCAAGGTAGCCCTATTACACCAACATATGCTTCGAATACAGATTATAAACTACCAAGTAGCGGTAATCACTAACCACTTCGATATCTTTCAGAAGCAGGGAGAGATGTGTTGTACGTAGTTACAACCATCTATAAAGAAAGATCAAATTAGCATATATACATATGACTTGCTCTCAATATATAACTAGGCTTCAGTAGCTTAAAAACATAGTGCACCTGAACATATCTCAAATAACCCGTCCGTTCATCTTCATCATAAGGTTCAATATTCAGAATCTTTATACCTGCAAACATTCAGGAAAAGAAAAAAAACGACGAGATATTAGAAGCCATTTCAGCATAATAACTGCTGTTTAGGGAAATCATGTCTGCTATTAATGCATACACATTCCCGAACAAGAATTGAGTTCAATATCTAAGACCTTTTTTCAAGAGCTCCACGACAGCATTTATGCTTGGATGATGGGCTGCACAGACAAAAAAAGAAAAACTGCATAATTAGCTCAACAAGATTTTTAATGGTATTCTTAGGACATTTTTTTAACGATTCCGCTCTAGCATCAGTGTTACAGAATGGATAAACAAGGAGATATATAAACCGGCTAGTACACAAATATTGGTATATATACAACTTGTGCATAACTTTATCTTGCGATCTAGTTAAAGATGATACTCCAATGGGCTAATACATTACACACTATCTGCTTATGCATACATAACTTTATCTTTTGTTTATGCTACTGAATTGTAATTTTACACTTATACGGATGAGTTTGCTTTTGGTTTTTGTGTGAGGATTATGAGGACTTTAGGAAAGTAAGGATTACGAGTCGCCAGGTTTTTTGAGTTTTGGTGACTAACGCACTGGGAATATGGTGATAGGAAGTCATAGGGATGGTGGGTTCTGAATTTTAAGATTCCTATATATAATTCAGTAACATGTGATAACAAACATATTTGTGTCAGGTTCATGTTTTTTCTAGGAATATGAGGGCTGACTACCCGCATTGCGACAAGAATCTAAAATTAAAACTTGCAGCGGGCTTGCAGCTAGCTTGCAACGGGCTTGTAGCGGGCTTGCAGCGGGCTTGCAGCGAGCTTGCAGCGGGCTTGCAGCGAGCTTGCAGCGGGCTTGCAGCGAGCTTGCAGCGGGCTTAATAGTTGATGATATAAGCCACTGTTCCAAAAAGTTTCCAACGGGCTTTATAGTTGTTGATTATGTGTAGGTTACGTTTAGGCTAAATTATGTTATGTGTAGAAGTTTATACTATGATGCACTTAACTTATATCATTGATGCATTAACTATTCATTTTGTTTTTAAACATACAGATTTTGAGATTGTTCATGTCAAGGATCATGTTGGCTATTATACTTGTGATGATGATGGAAACAGGACGTGGTTTCCAGATAAAGATATTGGCGTTGTACCTTTGGAAGGTGCTAAGTTTGTGTCTATTGATCAAGCTTATGATTTCTATAAGGATTATGGTAAAAGGGCCGGTTTTGATGTTAGAAAGGGTGGGCATTATAAACCTAAAGATGGTGAACCACCAAGCTTGAAGTGGTTTGTATGTTCAAAAGAAGGTATCAATCCTGAACCTAAAGAGGCTGCTAATAAGCCTAAGGAGGTTATATCTGACGTTAGTGACTTTACTATGGATGAGAATGTTGAAGTAAAGCAGACAAGGAATCGAGGCTCTAGTAGATGTGGTTGTTTGGCTAAAATTCGTATTAAGAAGATTCCAGGAGGTCTTTATAGAGTGTACACTTTTATAGAAGGACACAACCATCCTCTGGTAGCCGAAAAGGATATGATATTCATGAAGAGTTCTCGGGAATTGGGATTCACAAAGCAACATTTTCTGTTTCAGGCTTCTAATGCTAATTTTGGTCCTTCTACGGGGTTTAAATTGTTGAAACAGTTGTGTGGTGGTTTCGATCGAATTGGAGCTACAGTGGTTGACTGTAAGAATTTGAAGAAGAAAGTGAACTTGTTTCTTCGTGATCGTGATGCACAGATGGCCGTTGAAAAACTTTTGAGCAAAAAGTTGCATTCGCCAGGATTCTATGTTGAATACAAAACAGGTAATGCAGTTCATTTTTGTGTTTTGATGCAGTTCATACAACATTTTTTTTTCTATTAGTTTCTTATTAAAATTTTTTTTTTAGGTGTTGACGATAAATTGGTTGGTCTTTTTTGGGCTGATGAGCAAGCAATTAAGGACTATGGTGTTTTCGGTGATATCGTCTCATTTGATGCTACTTTTCGTTCTAACAAGTATATTCTATCTTAATTCTCTATCAAAAAATTTAATCGTGTTTTACAGCTTTATTTAGTATTTTAGTTTATTTCTTTGTATATTAAAATGTAGGTACAAGATGGTGTTCGTCCCTTTTACTGGCATTAATCATCACAACCGCTGTATAACCTTCGCTGCGGGTTTACTATCTGATGAATCGGTTGGTGCTTACCAATGGCTACTTGAACAATTCAAAAAGGCGTTTGGTACAGATCCACAAGTTGTAATTACTGATCAGGACCCGTCTATAAAGATCGTAGTACCAGAATACTTCCCAAATACTATACACCGTTTTTGTATGTGGCATATCATGCAAAAGTTGGTTACAAAGGTATGTTCTCACTTGTCTGTTGTAAAACATTACTGTGCTAGTTTACCTTTTTTTGGCTTTGTTTCTCGTGCACGTTTTAAGCGACTCAGTGATCAACATGGAAAATTGTTTTGGTTTCTTAAAGTATCTATTACTGTTTATTTGTTTTTTCAAATTAATGCACTATGTTTTACACTGTGATGCAGTATTTTTTAAAGTCATGTTTTTAGAGCTAGAGTTGTTTGGAAATTTTTCATATTAATGCACTATATCTATACTTTAATGCAGTAGTTTTATATTTTTATGAATTTTCAGGTGGGGACTTCAATCTGCAAAAACACAAATTTCAAACGGCATATATGTGATATTTGGACCGATCAGATTTTGCATTTTGAATTTGAAGCAGAGTGGGAACGTATGATTGAGGATTTCCAACTTGGTGATAACAAATGGTTAGAAGATATGTTTGACCTACGGGAAAGCTGGATCCCGACATATTTGCGTGATGTGCTTATGGCAGGCCTCATGCGTACCACCTCTAGGTCCGAAAGCGAGAACCATTTCTTTGGTAAATGGACAAGTAAATATTTGACACTTGTTGAATTTCTTAGTCATTATGAGACGGCTATCGAGTACCAGAGGTATATTGAGCGTAAGAACGATCACGATTCAAGATATAAGAATCCTAAACTCAAAACTGATCTTCAGATTGAAAAAGAAGCAAGTACTCTTTATACTCGAACTATATTCTTGGAAGTTCAAAATGAGATATATGCTTCTTATTCCCATTGCATGTCGATAAATGTTGCCCAAGTTGATTATGGTGAGAGATATTCAATCCGTGATATGCAAGCTGAGAACAAAATCAGGGGTGAAAATAACTTTGTTGTTTATCAGGTATGTGTTCTTATATTGTTTATAACTATAATGCAGTAAGTTTTTAGCATTGATGCAGTGTGTTTTTAAATCTTAATATTTTTAAAAACTGTTATGCAGGTGGAGTTTTGTAAATCTGAAATGGAAGTTCAATGTAGCTGTAAACACTACGAGTCATATGGTCTTCTTTGTAGGCACATTTTTTACGTGTTGAGAATGAACAATGTGAAAGAGTTTCCTCGGAAATACTTGAAGAAAAGGTGGTCAATGGATGCTAAGCCTTTCAACGCTACAGTTAGGACAGTCAGTGGGTCAGATTCGGTTTTGCAAAGTGAGGTTTTTGATTTGTACGAGATTTTTGAATCTACGATTGATCGCTTGGTTCATGACATTGGCATGTTGAAGATTTATAAGGAGCAAATGATGGAGTTGTTGAATAAAGCTAAAATCGATGTTCCAACAGTTCCAAAACTTAACTCGAAAGATATTATTAGTGCAATGCTTGGTGTGAAGGAGCCAACCTCAACTTCAAATGTTATAAATAATTCAGACGTGAGCTCAAATAAAGGATCTGGTGTTCATACGAGGTGGAAGTCAAAAGCTGAGATTGAAAAAGAAGCAGCTAAATCAAGTGACAAGCGGAGGACATGTAGTAAATGCGGGAATAAAGAAGGTCATAATTCCAGAACATGTACAAACGAAAGAATGCAACCATCTGAAAAAATCAAGAAAACATCTCAGGAGGCGTCGGCGACAAGAACTGGTCTCAGATCTAGGCGAAATTGATGATGACAATTTGATGCAGCTACTTTTTACATATTGATGCAGCTACTTTTTACATATTGATGCAGCTACTTTTTACATATTGATGTAGCTATTGTTTACATATTGATGCAGTTGCTTTTACATACTTGTTTACCTACTTTGAATAATTGTGACAGATACTTTTGCATATTGATGCAGTTACTTTCTCATATTGATGCAGTTATTTTTTACATAGCAGTTTAAGTACACCTTTTTTACATAGTGGCATTTTTTACCTAAATCTATTTATATAAAACCTAAAAATAATTTTTGTAAATTTTTAAACCTAATTAATCTATTTTTAAACTATTTTATAAAAAACGGGTATTAAAATAATTATAAAAAATAATTGAAAAACGTGAAAAATAAAAACTTAGTACCAAAAAGTCCTAAACTACTAGAATAACAAAGGAAAAATAAAAAGCTTGACGTTTGCTTAACAAATAAGCTTGAAATGAGCTTATAAATCTCGAATTGATTATTAATAAGCAGAACAAAACCGTGTTAAATATAGTTTGAATTGAAAGTATATCAGTAAAAGACCTAAGGGCAGAGCGGTATGTGTGTTGTGTTGTGAGAGGAGTGGCGCAGGTTCGAGTCCTGGCCACGTCCTTTTTGGTAAAACTTTTTTTAAAAAAAAAAAAAAAAACTGAATACCCAAGCTTAAAACAATCCACAAACACAAATTAAAAATGAAATCAACAAGAATTAAGCTATTTAAAATAAAAAACGTGACCAGATTATTAATAATCAGAACAAAACCGCCTTAAATAGAGTTTGAATTGAAAGTATATCAGTAAAAGACCCAAGGGCAGAGCGGTATGTGTGTTGTGTTGTGAGAAGAGTGGCGCAGGTTCGATTCCTGGCCACGTCTTTTTAGGTAAAACTTTTTTTTTAAATTTTTTTTTTGTAAAAACTGAATACCCGGGCGTAAAACAATCCACAAACACAAATTAAAAATGAAATCAACAAGAATTAAGCTATTTATGAACAAAAACGTGACCAGATTAAGTAAAATGCTAGAGTGATGAAAATAAGAAAATAATGAGTCGTCCGATATACTATGCAATCGTTCTCTGACAGAACTAAAACCAACTGATGAAATGGTGACCTGATTTGGCTTGTTTATTATGATTACTGATGCAAAGGGTAAGGTTTGGGCACCTAATGCTACTCAGTTTAATGAGATTTGAGTCTCAATGACAATCTGATGCAGCTATTTTTCACATATTAATGTTGTTACTTTTTTACATAGCAGTTTTACACCTTTTTAACATAGTGGCATTTTGATGCAGTAAATTTTGCATAACAGATATATTTTGATGCAGTGAAGTATATATATTTTTTAATTTCATATGTTAAAAAAAACAATCATTGAATTTCAACAAATAGTAACACACACTAACAAGTGAATAAAATTGTGTAAAAATCTTCATTTTTACAAGTAGTTTGTAAAAAACACAATGAGTACTTCAATTAAAGAGTAATAAAACAAGCTTTTTATTTAACAATTGTCTTCCTAGGGTAGTATTGAAATTGACGATGACAATTTGATGCAGCTCTTTATTCATCAATTGTCTTGCTTACGGTAGCACTAAATTTCTTCCACAAAGCTTTATCAAATCTAACATCAGCATCTGTTATAAGCTTTGAAATTTTTGGCTTTTTCATGAAGTATGCTTGTGCGTCCTTTAACAACTTTCCTTTTTTGATGTTAAAATCCATTAGAAGTATTTTGGGCAAGCATCTTTAGTTGTGTTTTCTGAGGTGGTCCTTCTTTCTTCAATGGTTGTAAGAAGTTTCCTCTTCCAATATATGTTTCCAAATGCCGCATAACAAATACCCCGCAATCGACACCATTGTATTTTGTTTTCCAATTAAAATCAACAATGTTAGGTTCAGCAACCAAAATGGCAATGTGTTTTGGGTGTCTATGTCTCTCCAGGTAATTTGTAAAGGAATCAATCTGTGTAAATTTAAATAAACAGTTATAACATTGTAATGCAGTTTTTTTAATACTATGATATAGTAATATTATCAATATTATTCATATGGTATAGGACTGTAAAAATAGCACCATAAAACATCAAGTATGTTATAAATCCAGTTATAGTCTTATAAAGGGTTTTCCTCTATTTAAAATAAACATATATATCATTTGTAATGCACTATTCATGAGATATAATACTTTGATGTAGTGAAAAATAGCACAATAATGCATTAAGTATGAGACTTACGAGGAAAAATGGGAAAGCACCATATCGCTTTTCTATATCATCAATGTCGTTATCTATGTTGTCTATGATGTCGATCTCAGCAGTCTTCAAATTAAAACAAATGATATAGAAATGGTTTGACGAAGTATCTTTCGTCATCTTTACACAAGGAAAAAATACCCGTATATATTTATTATAATTATTTAAATTTATTATAAACAATCTCACAAATACAATCATTTAATTCTCATAATAAATATACTTACCAAGTCGACGTCAAGAAAATTCTTCCGTTTTGCTTGAGTTAAAACGTTTTGAATATTTTCATCAAAAACTTTCATCCTTTCTTGCACATTCTTCCCCGACTCAACAACATAATTATTCTGTTTTAGTTAACGTCAAATGATTACTAATGATAACAAAATTTATAATTCAAAAATAAATAAGTTATATATTAGAATTACTTACAAGCATCCCCGTATCACAATATAAATTTCCATTGCCCGAAAGCTTGTC